>AFAN01000083.1:0-81333 GCA_000218505.1 Schrenkiella parvula | reverse complement strand
AACTATATATATATATATATATATATATCTAATAATAGTTTTTAAAATAAATTCATAAAATACAAATTTAAACATTTTCTATATAATTTATTTCATATTGGCTATTTCCTTTAAATCATGGGATGTACTCATAATGGTAAGAACCACGACCTATCAAAATCATGAGGTAATCAGAGTTTGATTTTTTAAGATCTCGATTGCTTAAAGACCTTAGATAAAGTAGCTTACTATGGTCACAGTGGGTAATCATCACAGCTTTATTGAAGTAACAAGAACATCCCTTGTGCTTAAAATGTTGGTAATACCTGTTGAATACAACATATGCATAGTCCTTGATAGTGTTGGAGAAGAAGAAATGCAGGTTACACTTAATCATATTACAGTCTGCTCCACCGTATTGACAAGCCCATGCTAAGGCTGCTTAAATTGCATTAACTGGTGCTTCTTTATCGGCTATACACCATTCTTCGATCTCCACATATGTTTATGAAAACAAGATATATTATTTTCCTTAAATTCTCCAACCCAAAGTTCATTTTTACTTAAATTCTCTATCATTTTTTTATATATTCCATATAGCTTAATATTCAACGAAATCTCTTTAAATTAACATATATCGAAAGATATATGATTAGTCCGCTCGATCGTTTTCCTTTCTGATAAACAACTACCATTTAAGTTTGATACAAATTACTCTTTTTTTTTCTCCCTTTCCGTTTATATTTTTTTCTGAGAAATTTGGCAAAGTAGGTAGTTTCTAAAAAGTTTGTTTGTGGAATATTGGTCGTATATTTAGAAGATAGGATAATTTTAAATTTTGTGTAAGTTTTTAAAACCATAGTACCCTTATCGGTTGACTGGGTTAACTGACATGTGAAAACTTTTGGTTTAATAAAGCTTTTAAAATTATGGAAACTAGTAGATGATGTTAAAATTGTTTAATTCGGATAGTAGTTCGGTTTCGGTTCAGTTTGTTCAGTTTTTCGGTTCATAAAAATTAGTTACCATATAAAAACCATATCTACTATGGTTTGGTTCGGTTTATATACCGCCGTTTTAAACCGAAAACCATTATTTTAGCTAGTTTGATTTGAAAATATATATTATATGGGTTTGTTTTAAGACGCATCATTAGACACACCAAAGAAGAAAAAAAGAAAAAAAATAGAAATGATTTCATAACAAAGTAAAACCAGACACAAACAAAGCAGTAAGTCACTTGTTTTTAACATCAACTAAAACAATCAACTTCAAACTTAAGGCTAAAACATAAATTTTAAAATAAAATCAACGTAAAAAAAAGTAGTGGAAAAAAAAGTTAGTCGACTCTCTCATATTTGCCATCCGTCAAGATCATGCCTCTTCTTATTGAACACGCAATTCTGTTTATTTATAGATAATAAAAATTGTCAATAACTTTGATTAAGTTGAGTTATCTATGCTTAAAAAAATGAACTACCATCTACTAAAGATTTTATGAATTCGTATTGGTGCAACATTTGTTTCATGCTCGTTCGTTTATCTAACAAAACTGCAGTTTGAATCCAATTTTGTCTCAAGATTAATGCTTCAACCATAGGAGGAGACAGAGAACTCCAATACGGATCTAAGATTCGACCAATTCAAGAAAATATGTATTATAGGGTTTGTCTTCATTGACCTTTGTACCAAACGTTGACCTGAATTTGAGAGCTGCTTGTAACATGAAATAAGTAGAATTCCATCTTGTAATGCAATTCAAAACCAAACTCCCTCTAGTAATAGTCCTGCACATACCTAGCAGCATTTGGAATGATAGAACTCGATGATCAGACGATCTTAAGTATTTTACTGCATTCCTAATAGCATTCACACTACTATTGATTTCTTCTAGACCATCCCTCACAATCAAGATCAAAATATGAGCACATCAACAAACATGCAGAAACTCTCCTCCTAGTATCATATCATCATCTCTCTTATACTTCAATTTTTTCTTGAAGTGTCTAATGACATTGTTATTGCTAGAAGCATTGTCAACGATGATAGTGAAAATCTTATCGATTCCCCATTCTATCATACAACTTTAAGCCGATCTGCAATTGTCTCTCCCTTATGATCGGGCACAGGCTTAAAGCTTATGATTTGTAAACACCAATTCTCATCGATGAAGTGAGCAGTGCGGCCTTGAGCCCAAGCAAAGCAAGCACGAGTTTCCAGCTCTTATTTACATAGAAAATAATTATAAAGTAAACCGGCCCCGTTTTTGAAAAAAACATGTAAAACAGCCCATTTTTTTATTTGTAGCTTGCGGTCCTTCCAATGTCAGGGCCAGCTCAGTGCCATATAACTAATACTAGTGGTAGACGCAGTCTATAAATCTGTAGTCAAACACAATCTTTGTTTATTCTTACTAAATAAGATCTTTAGAAAGACATTTTCTTTCATGTACATCTTGACAACGTTTCTAGTGATTGTTGATCGTGAAGGAATCTCAAATTTAGGTACAGCAACCTCACAAAACTGAATGAAGCATGGACGTTCCATAGTTGCAATTGGTAACTCATCTAACACAATTACCTTAACAGTTGTTTCTCTGCAAACTTTTTGATCAAATCTAACTGACACAAGCTGACCACTTTCACTACTTTTAACGAACGTCTTTTGAACGTTAGACTCAGCAAAAGATTTGTATCCTTCGCATACATGGTGATAAGTCCACAAAACACTGGTCCTTTTCTGGACCATCCTTAGATTTGGTGAAAAATTTACACGAATAAGCCGTTTTTTCAAAAAGTACACAAATCCTCCATACCTTAATCTCATATTTTCACTGCTGACAAAAAGTACCATTAACTACACAGCAAACAAACCGTTTTACCGCTAATAGACCCTTTGGTCCGGAATCTATAGACTATATATTTCCTCTATATATCTATACACTATATTATATTCTTCTACAAATGATAATCTGACTATACCACCAAATTTTTGCCTACAATGTCATGGATTCGCCTAACTATATATGTTCTTTTCTTTGTCGAAGAATCCTGCCACTGATGAATAAAGCTCTTCCTCTTCAAAGGGTTTCGATACATAACCATCCATTCCACACTTGATGCATTTTTCATTTGTAGCCTGGATCACATCAGCTGTCATAGCTAATATTGGTATGTGCCACTTCCTAGACATATCGAGCCAAGAAGCTTCATCAGACTCTGTTTTCTTGTTGATCTCTTCTTCCAGATCACGGATTCTCCTCGTTGCTTCGAATCTGCACCAGTAAACAAAAAGAACAGAGATTATCGATAAGCATGAGTCACATTCAGGACATCCACAACCAAAAAGCAAGACTTACCCATCCATTTCCGGCATCTGCAAATCCATGAAGCATGCATCAAAATCATGAGGCGGCTTAAGCATTGCAAGTGCAGCTTTGCCACTGTCAACGCAAGTAACAAGAGCTCCATATTTCCTAAGTACTGCATCTGCTACTCTTCTATTTACCACAGTATCGTCAACCACCAAAATGTGTTTTCCTCTAAGCAAATTTCCAAGATTTCTTGGCTTTCTATTACTTTGCCTCTTCTTGCCATTTCCCACGGCTTCTTGCAAGCAGCATATCAAGACACTCATTCGAAGTGGTTTCATCATCACCTCGTCGATGAGACCAGAGGACATGATCTCTCTCTGCTCCACTGGAGTTGTAAAGGTAGCCAAAAGTAAGATCTTTGGGGGTCTTGTAGAGGTCTCTGCTCCATTGGAGTTGTTAAGCATATCAACAAATGCTGTAAAGTCTTCCTTGTTCCAGGCATCTTTGTCGATTAGAACCAAATCCAAGTTTACTAATTTACTGGCAAAGAAATAAAACGTTTAGAGTAAAAACCAGTAATCTCATCTCAAGAAATGGAAAGCAAGAGTACCTGGAGCAGCGAGTAGATGCTATTTTAAGACTTAAAGCAATGTCTACAGAAGATATTCCAACTCTCTGAAGATGGTAACGGGTAACCTCAGCTCGAATGTTTCTGCTATCAATGATTAATGCCTTCAATCCTTGAAACTCCAGAATAGCTTGATCGAATAGCTCAAACGAAGTGACAGATGAACTTGTTTCCCGTTCCCCAAAAATTCCAGTAAAGGAGAAAGTAGTGCCAATACCAGGCTTGCTTACAAACCCAATCTCTCCTTGCATGAGCTCAACCAAACGTTTGCTTATGCTTAAACCTATCCCTGTCCCACCATAAGTTCGTGATGTCGAACTGTCAGCTTGCATAAACGGAGTGAAGATCCGGCATTGTGCATCTACAGGAATTCCAATGCCTGTGTCCTCCACAGTAACAAGCAATTCAGTTTTATCAGAACTATGATCCTGGAATGTCCTGAAGTTCCTCCAGCTTCCCGTTGCGTTTACAGCAGGATACCCGCTAAGTGTGTTACATGTCTCATCCGAACCAAGTCTTTGTTTTAGTATTGCATCTTCTATATCAAACGGTTCTCTCACCTCATTGGTTAGGTGCACGGAGATGAATATGTGTCCCTTTTCCTGTGTGAACTTTATTAATGGTAAAAGAACATAATGAGTAGACTTATATGTTGATTACATAAATAGGCCTTAAAGAAGTAGTTACTTCTAATGGGTAGAAAAAAATACCTTGATTGAGTTTCCAACCAAGTTTGTGATTATCTGTCTGAACCTACCCGGATCACCGATTATAACACCAGGAACTTGACTAGAAACATAAATGGCCAACTGCTCTTGCACAAACAAAGAAAACAACAACATTCATTAGAGAAAAGTTGCATGCTCTAAGACCGTACATGATGCGAAGTTTGTTAGTGTTGTACAAAACCTCGATTCCTTTTTCAGATGCCTTCCCAGAGAGGAGCGATGAAATATTATCCAGAATAAAGCGCAGATCGAAAGGCACGTTTTCAAGCTCAAGCCTTCCTGACTCAATCTTTGCTTGATCAAGAACCTCGTTTATCAGTGATATGAGATCTTTCCCACTGCCATGAGCGGTTTCCGCAAAGTCCATTTGTTTTGCATCAAGATCTGTGTCCATCAGCAATTTCAGCATTCCTGTAAACAGCCTTAAACGTTAAGTTCCAGAGAACAAATCAATACATAAAAAATGGGTAAATCATTTTATTTTCCTTGTTACCTAAAACACCAACCATTGGAGTACGTATCTCATGAGAAACAGTGGCTAGGAACTGCCAATCACAATAACATTTGATCAACAAAAAACTTGAGTAGGTAATAAAAGATATAGCCAACAAGAAACTCACTTGTGACTTTGCCACATCAGCGGCCTCTGCGCGAGCTTTCAGCTCCATCATCTTCTGACAGTCCTCTTCAACTGTAGCAATCCGATTAATGGCTTCATTGAAGATATAACCAACAAGAAACGTAATAACCAGTACAAAACCCGGAGGCATTATTGCTAACCAAGGAATGGGTGGTTTTTGCTTAAACCTGTAAGCAAAAAAACGCCATTTCATATACTTAAGAAAAGAGAAAAATAGCCACACATGAGTTCTGAAAAAGAATGATCATAGAGGTAGAGAGCTAAACCAACCTGCAGTGCATCTCATGCTTCCTAGAGGGATCACCAAAATCAAGGCTACTAATGTGCTCTTCACTCATATCACCAATGTCTGAGCCATACATTCTAATAAAAGATGAGGCATTAGTTGTGTCATAAACATTGACAGAAATCGTCTGTTTACTTGCAAGTTGCTGAAGAAGTTTCTCAACCAGTGAAGGCATATCATAAGATGCACCAAGGTACCTGTTTCAGGCAGACGTGCACACTTTAAGATCCTATAACCATTTTAGTGACTGCAGCAGATTGTTAAGAAAAAAGTACCCAATTGTTGCTCGAATCCGCTGTTCTTCTGTAGCATCACGTGGTAGGTTGGTGTCATAGACAGCAAAAGTCAATACAACACCAAGATGATTTGATTTTAAAAGTTGAAAAGGTGATGTTAGCACTCCTTTTCCTAAGGACCTCGCCCGCAAGATGTTTTCTCGGTCTTCCTGCAAGAACAGTAAGATGGTTAACACCCATTTGTCACCTGTATATGGCAGCTAGCGTTGTGGATTACTGACTTTTCCAGACATCATGTCGACTGAGACAATATGAGAGACGGTTTCTTGAGCGAAAATAACGGGTGCATATTCGTCTTGAATAGGTGCTGGACCAAAATCTTGGACAAGAGTCTGGTCTTCAGTGTCCATTTTCTTTATTGACCATCCATGCTCTTTCTCGAATTTCTCTCTTTCTGAGTGAGTGACTTTCAAAGCATATGCAACACCACTGGTAAGAGGCCTTTCAAAATTAGTTCTCTCGGTATATTCACCAAACGTTTTCTGAAGAGTAGAAAGCAGGTCAATAGTTAAGAATCTGAACAAAAACTAGTTCGAATAAGTATCTTGAGATGTAGAATGTGTCTATGAAAGACTATTTACCTGATCTATGGCAGATGGGATTTTCCCATGGTGAAAGGTGGACACAAGAATGGACAAGGCATGAACATGGTTCATGCTAACATTGAACTGATCCTGTAACACGCGGGCCCGTTCTTCACACATATTAGCTAATGTCTCCTTCCTTTGGAACAAAATCTTCTCATTTGTATCCCAAAACCATGAAACAGATAAAGAAACTCCTGCGATGATACCGAGGAGAAGCATGTTCTTCCTCCATTTCCCAGCTCTTTTGCATTGGGTCTGACCATGTTGCTGCTGCTTCTCTTGTATGAAAGAAACTTTTTTTCTTCGATGAAATACAAATATCATCTGGCTCACTAGTATAGAAAGGATAAACCACCAGTGCCATTTATCCACTAGATAAAATAACACATCCTGATGCAGACCTTCTTCATTCTCTTCGGCTTCCCTTGATTTCACTACATTCTATTCACAACAAAAGAAAAAATCAAAATGAAGCTCGTGATTCTTGCTACATATTTCTTCATGTGATCTTTACCTGTTCAAGACTATCCCAGATGCGAGTCTCTGATGCAACAATATTAGAATGGCTAGCAGAAGATGGATGAAGATTCCAAGGTATATCTTCATCCGGAACGAAGCGGCTTGCCTCTGATGTCACGAGCTCTGCAACATGTCTCTTAGCCTCATCCTTCTCCAAACGCGTGGAAAAAGAACATGTAATACCATAATTATCCCACATTCCAGGGCTAGATTCCTTGCGACACTTAAAAGATGCTACCTGTTCAAAGGATGCAAAGAATGACACAATATTACATCCATATAAACGTTCACCAATAATATAAACGCAAAATTTCTTTTCAGGCCAAATCTTGTGTTCTTACTACACAAAGCTAAGTAATTTTCAACAATAAAAACAGCCACTTCCTTCACCAAATAAGGAAAATTAATTGTAAAATCAAAGATTCACTAGGAGCGTTATAAAGGCTGAACAATAAATTGTACCTGATTTGAATCAAGAAAGAGAGAAACGAAAGCATCAATCTCACTTCTACTAACGTTCTGGGTCCTGAACAACACTCTAGCTTCTCCTTTAGAAGATGCAGTTTCTTTCTGGCATCTACATAAGGCTCCAACATAGAAGCTTAAGCACATCCAGAGAACAATTGCAATGCAGACTAAGCCACATAAAATCCATAAAAGCAGAATCTTGGTTATCGATTTGTCTACACAAGTAGCCGCCTTTGTCTTCTTGAAATTGGGATTTGAGAGCTCACAAGCTATAGACATGTCAACAAAAACCAGAACCACCAATTTTTGGGCAGACCCTTTAATCTGAGATTCAGCAGATGTAGAATTGGGGGAAATTTTCAGCAGAACCACCTGACTTAATTCTCACAGGAATCAAAAGAGAAAGAAGCAGTGAACATCAAGAAGGTGCAGGCTTTCAAGCTATGAAGCAACAGCGATTGAAACTGAAACCCAAGAACAAGGAAGAAGACAAGATAAGCCAAACTTTGAGCAAAACATGTTTCACTAAAGAAATTGAAGAGAGAAAAGGACAAATTTTTCTTCTTTTCTCATGGTTTCGAGCTAACTAATATTCTCTAAATCAAGTTTCTTTTTTTTGATGTTTCATTAAGGAGCGAAAAGATAGAAGACCAAGTTGGTGTGTCCCCCTGAGAAACTAAATTGGAACTCAATCAATAATCAGGTTTTGGACAAAGAAGAGAAAGTTGCCAATGAGTTTTTTTTTCTTCTTCTTTAAGAACGTCACTTCTTAGACTTCTAATTTCTCCTTTTGATCATTTTTTTTATGTCTTTGTTTATGTTTATGTTTATGTTTTTTTCTTTTCTTTTCTTTTGATGCACTTAATCTTAACATTGTGGTTTTGGGTCCATGATGATCTCATCAATAATCATCTTGGCGGGGAAGGTAATTACGGAAAAAATATAAAATAAAGAATTAATTGTAATTAACGAAAATCATGATATGTAATATAATTTTTGTTTTAGTGTGACACTGAATCGCCACATATATTTTATATCCATGTATTCAATTTTTTTATTTATATATGTGTTGTTAATAAATTTTGTTTTTTGTAATTATGTTAAACGTTTTTACAAGTTTTCAATTCATATAAAAAGATAAGCAATATTTAAGAGATTTTGATGCAATAAATAGAATTATTGATAAATAGTAAATATATTTAACTTTAAATAAGAACAAAAAAATTAGAGTCATATTTCAATATAATATTTTAGTTATATATGCATAAATATATACTTATTAGTTTATGGTATTATTGGTTATATATATACATATGATTTTTTAGAAAGTTATTATCTTATTATCTTATCAAATTTAGTTAATTTTTATATATGCTCAACTCCGACAAAATTTATTATGTCATTGTAATTATTAATTTATGAAAGTTTTACTGTATTTATTTGATTTTGACAAAACACTTAATTAAATGTTTATATTTAACAAAATGGAAATAAAAGACAGGAGGTTAGAATGGAATAAATAGGATTGGACCTCCTGCTATAAGTGACTAGAATGTGATTAGAGGTTAGTACAGTTCATGATCGTCTATTCGTCTTCTACAACTCAAACATTGGTTGTGTCAATTCATAGTTCTCTTAATTCGTATAAATATTATGGTGAGATAGTCACTACAAAGAAAAATTTGATATCATTGAATAATAATTTCGACTCAAAATAAGAAAATCATAGAAGTTTGATAAGTATCAAATAGAATGAAAAACATCGTTAAGATGTTGATTGTAGCTACAATTTTTGATCATAGGAAAAAGATGCAGTTTGCTAAGATAGGAAAAATATGCAATTTGCTAAGATGTGTTTTGAGAAACTGTACGGAAAAGATGGTTCAAAAATTAAAGAGATGGATACATCAGTGCTTGATATTTTTGTAGCTTGTTTAAGGAGTATATGGTCGATATAACAAAGGATCAGTTGTGCAGTCTACTCAAACAACATCATTTGGTGGCCAAAAGCAATAACTTGAAAGAGTGGAATTGGTGGATGATAATATGGGCTATGAAAAGATGGATTTGATGTATGGGGAGATGGTTGATGATATAGGAGTTCAAAAAACAAAGGATGAGTTGGAAACATGTGAAGGTGTTGAGAATCCAAAAACTATGATTGGAATAGATTATGATGTACTGTTTTGGTGGAATGTCAACAGTTATTTTTATTTTAATAGAAATTGATCGAGATGTGCTTGCAATGCAAGTGTTGATCTTAAGATCGAGTTTTTAAGATCAAGTCGTTGACATTCTCAGTCGGTGCTCAGAGCAAACCCACTAGGACTACTTAATCTTAACACAACACTCTGAGAAGCAGTAGCCAAGAGATAGTAGACACCACCACAACAAGAAGCATACAAAAGACAAGTCTCAAATAAAACCTAGGCCATCATAAAACCAGAGCCACAACAAGAGGATGAAACAGCCTCGAAAAAAACAACGAACAAAAGCCGCACCCAAAAGAAAGTTAGAGAAGCCACGCCCAAGGTCAAGGTTTGCTTTCTTCCTTGTGTCTAGGTCTTTTCTTTTGCTTTGGTTTCGTGGAGAGGTTTTGTTGGTTTCGTTTCTATTCATTGTTCCATTTTTGATACTGCTTTCTTTTTTGCATGTTCTGTTCTCGGTTTGGTTTCGCTCTATTGTCTTCGCTCTCTTCAGTCTCTAGAAGTTTGCTTGGGCGTGGTTCTTCTTGAGGTGTTCATGGATTCAGTTCAGTTTCAGCATCTTTAGTTTCTATGGGTTGGGTTGTGGGAGCGTCTTGGTTTCAGCTGTTCAGTTTTAGTGCCTTTGTTTCATTTGCCTTCTTCTATTGATTCTCAAGTTTTTTTTCTTTCTGTTGGGTCTGTTAATAGTGGTCCTTCTCGAGGTTCTGCTGTTTGTTTTGATGTCATTGTATTATTTTGGTTCTATCTAACCACCCTTGTTTGGACTTTGCTTCTGGAGGATTATTTCCTTCCAGCTTTGTGGGAAATTCGACTAATGCATACTTGAACTTGTCTCAATAATCCACATCACTTCTGCTTCTATTGTAACAAAAGATTCCCTTTTTATAAACGGTCCGGATCCGAACATAAATATATTTACTATGCTAAAACATATCTCAACGATGTTTTATTTGAAATTGCATACCTAAATAAAAAACCGCTTAAACATATATTATCGTTAACTCCGTGATTACGCTGATAAACGGTGATGATCTGTTTGTGATGTGGCTTCATTATCACCCAAAATAAATACTAGTTAGCGCTATAACATTTTATGCAAAAACATTTCTCAAAAAAATTAATCAGAAAATGTCGTTTTATGTAAAAAAATTCAAAATAATAATCAACACGGCATAGTTTTGTGTAAATAATTTTCTGAAAAAAAAATCAAACAAAACAACTTCATTTTGATTGATTTTTTCGGAAATTTTTAACACAAATGGACATCGTTTTGATTAATATTTTCGAAATTTTTTTTACACAAAACGACGTTGTTTTATTCGCTTTAATTTTCAGAAACTCGATTTCTTTCTCTCTCGTGAAGAATTATTGTACGAATCACAATCTGGTGCGAATTACATGCAATTAGATAGAGACTTTGACGAAATCCGTCTTAGGTTCAACCTATTCGTTGAGTCGAGAGCAATCCAATCATCTGAGAATGAGCTAACCCTATTTTTAAAATTTGTAGTCTAATTGAGTAAGATATATGGTTAGATGTATATGTTTGGTTGAATACGGGTAGGATTTTAGGTTATAACCTTGTGAATGTTTATGTATTGAAGTAGATAGAGTAGATTCGTTATGCACACAAGGTGTTCGATTATATGTCTGAATGAAAAATTTCAGAAAAATCAATCAAAACAATGTTGTTTTGTTCGATTTTTTTAAATTATTTACACAAAAGACGTTGTGTTGATTATAGATTTTTTTACATAAAACGACATCATTTTAATTGATTTTTTTGGATTTTTTTTGCAAAACAAACGTATTCATTTTGAATAATATTTATTTTGAGGTGATAATGAAGTCACGTCAAAGACAGATCTGCATCGTTTAATGGTTTAATCACAAAGTTAACAACAATGTATGTTTAAGTATTTTATTTTTATTTTTAGGTATGCGATTTCAAAAAAAAATTGTTGGGTATGTTTTAGTACAGTAAATACATTTATGTACGGATCCGGACCGTTGAGATGAATTCAGATATGCATTGGCCCAATTCCCCAGCTTTGTGTCTCAAGATCATATCCCATTCTTGTATTTTTTTAGGTTTTTTTATAAACTTCAGATGACAAAAAAAAATCATGGAGAAAGTGCTTAGGGAATTCTCAATTTGTACTTTTTTCATTCTTTTTTTTGTCAGCTTCTTTAACATTTCAATTCAACTTTGAAACTGATTTTGGATAATTGAAACTTCTCTTTTGATGTTTTGTCTTTGTTTGTTGGAATGTTTGAAAACATATTTTAAATTTTGGTGTTAATTTGCTGTTAGTTATGTTAATGTTTACAAAATATGTAACATTTTTTTGTCAACAAATATGTAACATTTATTACATATTTACTTTTTCTTTTTTTAAAAAAGGGTACAACACGAGGACTTCTAGGAAGCTTACCCATCCTAATACTACTCTCGCACAAACACGTTTAATTCTAGAGTTCTGATGAGATCCGGTGCATTAGTGCTGGTATGATTGCACCAGCATTAATGAGATCTGGTTCTCGGGTAGTTCGGTTCGTAATGGAGTATTTATGGTTACTTTGGGGCAAAAATATCCAATTCAAACCGTATCTGATGGGTGTTTAGACAAGGACCGGCCGGATCCCAATCAGCAATCCAAACTGACTAGAACCCGGTTCAGAACCGAACCGAACCGAAATACATCCTGAAAAAATATCCAAATAAAACCTATGTCTTTGATACCAAAATATCTGAAACCAAAAAAATAATCATCTGATGTTTGAATGCCTATATCTAGCTAGGACTAAATCTTTGAGTTTGATTGATATTTTAAAATCTTAAAGTTATGAGATTAGCCAACTCTCTTAAATATACCAAAAAGGAAAAAAATTGGATATCAAATACATGTATTGTGAAAATTAGGTTGTATTAATGATACATAAGCCTAAAATGGTTAGATTCAAAAAGTCGTCATTTAAAACTAAAAAGTATCGAGTTTCATTGGAGAAGAAGAGAAAAAGAAGTTATGTGCAGACGAAAGTGACTCTTCAACAACTGTTTTCACTAGACTAATAGGGACTAGAGATGTTTATAAAATACTAAGTTTTGGTGGTTGCGAAGTCTTTCTTTTTCTTTATAACTCCTTTTGGGCAATATGTCCACTAAAAAAACGTGACTTTTCTTTCTTTGTTATTTTATTGAAAAAGATTAATGGATACAATTATTCTCAAAAGATGGGTATATAAATTACCAATATATATATATAATTCCTAATATTTTTATATCTATTTAATAAAATAAAATAAAATTACAAAAGATATTTTGAGCTAGTAAACTTTACAAGACATCATATGTTCAATATTGTCACTCACAAACAAAAATTTAAATAGTTATATATCTTATTTGGTCCGAATTATTAACTTTAGATAGTCACATATCTATTTATATTTAATATTATATCAAATATTATAATTTGAAAATGTGTATGATCGCTCAGTTGATGTTGACAATGCTCTCCCCTAATAGATAAGAGATACGATAATGCTATTTGGTCTTGTTTTAAAAAATAGTATTAAATCACTTATACCAAATAACCTTACAACTGGTCATATTGGATGTTTACAACTGCCCATATGGGATGTTTATAACTAAGTACGATTCTACCCAATCCAACTATTAAGAAATTGGGTCTTTCAATTTATATTCTTATGAAAATTCTTCAATTTGAATAATATAAAGTGAGAAAACTCTCAAAACGATTCAAAACTTTTGTTAGAGAAAAACCAATACTTACACTTAAGACTAATCGATTAGGTAATTATACAACGACGTTGATAACCCGATTGACCATCCCACGTATTACTTTGAATCTTTAAAAAGAAGACAGAAAAAAGAACTCAATCGTCAATTATTTTCCGAAAATAGTCAAGGTACCATTTTCTAATCTATTATTTTTAATTCTTTCAATTTGATTAACTCATTTTGATTTATTTTCACACCAGGATGTTGTAATTTAAGATTCTGTGTGGAGGTGGGAGTGTTCCGTGTTATATGACGTGTTTCTTTCTGATTGGTTAATTTTTTAATTTTTTGAAAATTATAAAAAACATTATTTCTTTAAAAAATTTCCTCTTAGAATCAAAATATTTTATTGAGTTAAATTTTAATCAGAAATCGACCATAAGTGATGCGGTTTGTTTTCTAGTGAAAAAAAATTATATAATTTTTTTAAAGTAGACAATATCTAGATATTGTAACTTGACTTCTCCCAAAAGGTTTCAAATCGCAGAAACTTGTGTTGGAGAGGATATTCTAACTCAAACTACTTAAACTTTTAACATGAGTTTAACTTTTCTCAGTAGAGGTGTTAGATAAGGAAAAAGAGATCATCATTCATGAATCCTTATTCTTTTTACATTTTTTTATCTTTAATGACCACCTTATTTTTAGTTGGATCCCACCTATATCCTACCTCTTTTCAATCCTCATGCTGTCTCTTTATTTTGTTTTATATGAAAATATGCGTAAAAACATCCTAGAGAGAGGAAAGACACACAATGATCAATTCAAGACATGGATAACAAAGAGGAAAGGGCATCAATAGGAGTCAAAAACCGATTTTCTTGGGATTGCACTCAAAGAGCTACAAATTTCATTGCTTACGAGATTTTTAAAGCAATAACCATTCCCCTTCTAAAAAACATGAATGACAGAAGGAAAGGAAACGAGTTGCTTAAAAGACTAGGTACAAGAAATAGTGGCTTGAAAAAAGTGGATTTCTATAAATCCATTCTCTCTTGCAGTTTGGCACAATATCCTACACTCCGTGGAGATTCTGGTAACCCTAAACACTGTTAACCTCATCACTAAAAAAGCTTTTTAATACCTAGCATTGCCTATCCTGAATGACACTTTCAATGAGAAAGCTCATGAAAATCTTAATGAATCTTAGCGAATGTTTAAAGATTTAAAATTTTATGATAGGCATGGTCTCTGTTACAGTTCCTATGACTTCAAACCTCTTTTCCTTCTTATTCATTAGTTTTGTTTGAGAATAAACAAATTTTTAAGTTTGGGAGAGTTGATATACCTTATATTTTACCATTTTTCATATGTTTTTTTTATAGATAATGATTTTTGGTGTTTTAATATTTTTTTAGTGTTTTTAGAGTTTTATAAAGATTTTACATGTAATTTGGATATTTTAGGCAAAACAAATTTGAAAACAAACATTTGGAGATTTAATAGCTTTTTGACCCAAGGAGTTTTGCATCAGATGAAGAATTTTCCATTTGATCTTCTCAAAGTTTGGCACAAGATAATTGAGAATGTTAATTTTCATCTCAAAGTATTTTTGATGCTAATATAACGGTTAGATCTAAAGATCTATCCAAAATAATGAAACTGGTCCGTCTGGCGTTGAAATGGAACAAACAGAGTACCAAGAGGTAATCAACCCAAGGTAATCAACCTAGTTGGTTTGATCACCTAGTTGATCATTCCCCTAGGGAGAGCCCAGAAAAAACGGACCAACCGCCTAATCTACTTGCACACAAAGTGATCGACTGATTATGGGTACTGATCGATCGTTTACCTATCATGCTTGATCGATTACATATCCAAAATAAAAAAAGTTTATAAAATCTCCAAAAATGTCAAAATACCCTAGGGATTCATTTTATCCACCTCCTACACATATAAAAGACACATAGATGCCATTATATTGAAAAGAATCCCCTAGACTCGGACTTAACAAGCCTCAAACTAAAAACCACCAAAATTTCATCGATTTTTATTGTTTTTTTTTACCTGTTTTTGCTTTTTTTCATTGGGAAAATATCTCATCTTTGTATCTCATTATATATAAGTTCCTGTAAATCGTTTTTTTATATATGCAATATTTTCGTTTTAATGCCATGGTTTATTTGTTCATGGTTGGGTGGATCTCTTGTTGGATTTAAGGGTTTCTAAAAAAGGTATTTGTTAATGGTTAGGTAGATACATTTGATTTATAGAGTGGTGTTTTTCTTAGATCAATTAATCTTTTGTCTATTTCTATTCTTAATGCATGTTGTTAGCTTATACACCTAGCTTTGGTATTGGAAAGTCATCGCTTGACCACCACATGGTTGATTGTCCTGAATTGAATTAGAACACTAACACTGATTCTAAACACTAACATCATTTAGTGAGAATATCAAACCTGCTTTGTATCTCTGTGTTGTTGAATTACTTTCTTACGAAAGTACGATTTAGATTCAATAAGATAAGTCGGTTTTAATCTACAAAAGTGGAACTATTGAACATATGTCTTTGGAGCTCTAAGATGAAAACATCTTTGATTACCTCTAGTTATTTTATTCTGAATAGTATAAACAATGAACCTCTAAGGATTCCCTTATACCCAACATCTAGTTTATTTGTTTTTTTTATTGTTTTTTTATTAATTTATTTTCAATAACAATAGACCAGCATCTTTTATTTTATAATACCTTAATTTTTATCTATAAAACTTATAGTGTAAACTTTTTCTCTGTGGATTCATCCTAAAATACTACCACTGTCTGTTGTCTACTTGCAGCTTATATTTTGGATGGAACAAAATCCAAACCCATTATCTTCCACAAATTTCTCAAATTTCCCAAATTGATTGTTCTGTAATAGATCTACAATATTTGAGCGCAAAATATAAAGAAAAATGAAAGGAAATGATACATATGTTGAAAGAGATGAGTGGCGGCTGTTGTTAGGATTTGCAAAATTTGCATACTCATGAAGAATGAGTAGAAGCGTAATGATTTTAATACCCTCCATTAAAGCTAAATGGAGAAAGAAATGTGAAAATACAATACTATACTTCGAACTAGCCTTTGGATAATATCCAGATCCAAAGAATCAGACCGAACCCAATGTCAATACTCGAACAGGTCCTAAACTGTCATTTCCAAAGAATCGATACCGAACCTGACCCAAACCGAAAAACGAATGAATACCTGAAATATCCAAAATATAATTATATATCCAAAAAGTTATAATAATACTTATAATAACCTAACTATCCAAAATTTCAATTATACACCCTAATATATTAGTTATTTGAGAATAATTTGAGTATTTTTGGGTATTTTTGAGCATTTTGGGTAAATTTGGATAATTTGGATACAAAATAGCCGAACCGAATTGTATTTGTGGTTACTTTTAGGTAAAACTAACCGATCATAACCATTTCTGATGGATATTTGGGTAAAGACTTGATATCAAACAGATTACTCGAACCCGATTAGAATCAAACCGAACAGACCAAAATATTAAAAATATCCGAATGAGTTATAAATTTTAAACCCGAAAAATCCGACCTAAATCCAAGGAGTTATTTGAACGACCATGGCTACTTGAAACCCACAAGCTTTACCCCCCCCCCCCTCCCCCCAAAAAAAAATCACATTATCCACTACTCCATACAAGCTTTTTATAACTTTTGTTCACATCATTTATATAAAAACCTAAACCTTGATGAAATAGTCCAAAACCTACACTTCTAGTGATCCCCGGTTAATCTCCAATACGCTAGACCGACTTCGATCGCACGATTAGCGTCTAGCGAAATTTTCAACACTGAGTAGTGAGTACTCTTTTGTCAATATTATATAATTATTATTTTAGTAAACAGTGAATACTTCAAAAAAAGTAATGTTGTTTGTCAAACAATAAAGTAACCAACAAATAAATCAAGAGAGCTTCGTCTCTCCACACTGAATTTGAATCTTCAAAATGCAGAATGTAGCAGCGGTGGCGCCGCCATCCTCCGTCTTCCACCACCACCACCGCCACCACCAACAGTTATCCTTCTTCAGCTCCTCAGAAACCATAGAAGAAGCTAAGCAGCTTCACTGTTTGTCTCTCAAAACCGGAACTTTCAATCACTCTTCCGTCTCTTCCCGCCTTCTCTCGCTCTACACGTCCCGACCCATCAACGATCTAATCTACGCTCGCTCTGTTTTCGATAGGATCCAAAGCCCTTCTCTTCCCTTATGGAACATGATGATCAAATGCTATGTCGAAAACAATCGCTCCCACGACGCAATCTGTTTATTCTCTCATCTGCTCAGTGAATTCTCGCCGGATAACTTCACATTGCCTTGCGTTTTAAAGGGCTGTTCTCGTTTAGGTGCGGTTGGAGAAGGGAAGCAAATTCATGGGGTTTCGCTGAAGCTTGGTTTCACCATGGATAAGTTCGTTCAGAGCAGTTTGGTGAGTTTGTATTCGAAATGTGGCATGCTTGATTGTGCACGCAAGGTGTTTGATAAAATGGGTGACAAAGATTTGGTTACTTGGAACTCTTTGATTGATGGTTATGCTCGTAGTGGCGATGTTGATATCGCTATGAAACTGTTTGATGAAATTCCCGATAGAGATTCGTATTCTTGGACTGCGTTGCTTCATGGGTTCTCGAAATCAGGTAAAATCGAGGCTGCTAGAGATGTGTTTGATAAGATGCCAACAAAGAACTTGGTTTCATGGAACACGATGATCAACGGGTATATGCGATCAGGAGATTTTGAATCAGCTTGCGAACTCTTTAAGAGCATGCCTGAGAGAAATTTGATTACATGGAACTCAGTTATTGCAGGGTATGAGATAAATGGTCGGTTTGAAGAAGCTTTGAGTATGTTTCTTAAAATGTTAGAAGAGGAAGATGATCTCAAGCCTAACAATGCTACCTTTACGAGTCTAATCTCTGCGGTGGCTGCATCCGCTATTCTTAGTACAGCAAAATGGGTTCATTCTTATATGTTCAAGAATGGGACTGAATCCGATGGTGTGATCGGAACTTTATTGATAGAAATGTACTCAAAGTGTGGATGCATCGAGAGTGCTTTGGCAACATTCAGATCAATACATAGAAAGAAGTTGGGTCATTGGAACTCAGTTATTGTTGGACTAGGGATGCACGGGATGGCGGATGAAGCATTAGAAGTATTCAAACAGATGCAAGAAAGTGGCATCAAGCCCAACACAGTTACCTTTGTTGGATTGTTGAACGCTTGTAGTCACGTTGGATATGTAGATGAAGCTCGTTTCTACTTTGATTTGATGGGAAGAGAGTACAAAGTTGAACGTGAAATCGAGCACTACGGTTGCCTAATTGATGCGTTATGCAGGACGGGGCATCTCCAAGAGGCGAAAAATGTTATCGAGAAAATGCCAATAAGACCAAATAAAGTAATCTGGATGAGCCTATTACGCGGTGCTAGGAACTATGTAGATGTAGAGATCGGTGAATACGCAGCTCATCGGTTAATACAGTTGGCTCCAGAGTACCATGTTCCTCTCTCGAATATGTATGCAGCTGTGGGAAAATGGGAGAAAGTTTCAGAAGTCAGAGAGACAATGAAGAAGAAAGGGATCAAGAAGGAAGCCGGATGGAGTTTGATAGAGCGAAAAGGTGTGATTCACAGATTTATTGTAGGAGACAGATCGCATCCGCAAACAGAGAAGATATATGCAAAGTTAAAGGAGATGAGGGAGAAGCTGAAAGCAGCAGGACACATTGTGGATACTAGACAGGTTCTGTTGCGGATTGAAGATGAGAAAGAGAAAGAAGCTGAATTGGAGTTGCATAGTGAAAGATTGGCTATAGCTTACGCTCTAATCAACAATAACAAGAGTCCAGTAAGGGTTGTGAAAAATCTTACGGTGTGTAATGATTGCCATTCTGTAACTAAGTTACTGTCTCGTATCTATCAACGAGATATCATTGTGAGAGACAACAGTAGATTCCATCACTTCAGAGACGGATCTTGTTCTTGCAATGACTTCTGGTGATAGGTTGGTTCACTTCTTTGTCCAAATACATGTATCATATTTGACTCATTGGCCATCTTCTAAAATGATCATCATTATATAAATAAACCGAGTTATATCGGATTATTGACTGTTACACTGGATATTCATTTGAGTTGAAACAAGATGTAGAAAACACAACATAAGGCTCAAGCTTTTAGAAAGCCACACGAGTCATTAGTAGAAAAAAAAAGAGATTGTGAAAAGTTGAAACCTATCTACTCGCCCACCGCCATGAACGGGATTCCCCTGCGACCAACAAAAATTAACACCATGATTTCAGATGAAGCTTCTTATCTCATTGTTGTAGTTGCTAAAGAGATACAATAAGCTGAAACTTCCTACTTACCAGCCACCATGTCTTGAAAAGTAATCATTATCTAGCGAAATAGCAAGAGCAACGACAACCGCTCTTTCCGACAAAGTCAGTGGCCGTTTCACATATAACTCTTCTACCTGTCATGTGTTGCATAAGAAAACCTCAATCAAATGTCTATTTTCAAAGGAAACAACCAAAATAAAATACACAAGTCGACCATCAGGGGTGAAATTTACCATGTTAGCAGGGCCACTTTTGGATGTAGCATCAGATTTTCCAAATCGTATCGCATACTGCCCAGCATCTGTTAATATCTGTATCACATATATATAAAGAGCCATTTAGACTTTTCATCTACAATGTATCTATCCTCTATTCTACCTGGATTGTACTAGAAAGATTTTAAGAGTTTCAAGGCTTATTGGTCACCATAACTAAACCACGTTACCAGATTCTTCAATTGGTGTTCTTTATGTGTATAATCTTTAGTTAGCAACCATGGAAGTACACGAGTTAAGGAACACAGACCTCAAAGCCAAAACCCCTCCAGTCACGATCTATTTGCGCTAACACTTCTCCATCAGCATCCTTCACTGTAAATGTCCAATTCCAAAACCCCGGATTTTCCACCACTGCAAACTGCTTGTTTCTGCACATCGTAAATGTCAAATCTTTGGTTCGTGCAACACATGTTGATCAGTTTAAAACGAGAAACACATGTTGATTCTTTGAACTAACAAGCCGTGCTCCGTAAGTCAAATATTCTAACAGTTATATGAAGAAATTACTATTGAAGTTTACCCCAGGTATAAATCATAAATTCTTCTCCATAGATGCCATCGTCGGTGAACGACACCAATTTCCTACACCAGTAGCAGACACGAGAATGAAAAAATGAACATCTAACATTGGATAACTGTTTTCTAAGGCTTTAAATTATAACACAAGCGTACCTCTCCATCAATCTCAGCATATATTGAACTTGTGATCCACCAGAAAGGTCTACGAACCTAAATGATGCAGATGAATTACTAAAGCTAAAACAAATCGAAGACTTCTCTTGCAGCAAATTTTCACACAGCAGAGTCCAAGAAACCTCACCCGGAAAAGCTCGTTACCCAAAGCATCAGTTATGGAAGCAACAAATGGCCGCCGGGTACGAAGCAACTGCAAATATATTTGTTATCATATGGAATTGTTTTTTCTTATATTAGTAGACACACAGCTGACACAAAATGTAATTGACAAGATACAACTTCTCTGAGAAAACAAAAGAATACACACAGTCATGTCTTAGTGCTTGGGGATAACTGACAGAGGCAATGCAAGCTTTTAGTGAGTAAAGTTACAGCTATGATTTGAAGACTTTAGCACATGTTTTTAAGCAAACTTATCTTATTGACTAAAGTCGCAATCCGGAGCACTTCCTCAAAACATAAAATAGGAAACTAAAGACTAGATAAGAAATGAATATAGCAGATGCAATTGACGAAAAAGGCAAGGAATTGTGTGATGAATGAAACTAACATTTCAAAACTTAAAACACTGCTATTTGGTGACAGCCAATTGTATTAACACATAATGATGTTACTCGAGGAGACAAGAAATAAAATTCATTCGGCAAAAACAAGAAATAAAAGAGTTCAGAGTTAGAATGTAACCTGCCGCGCAACTACATGACTTTGCTCTCGGATAGACCCGACAGGCTGTCAAGGAAGAGAGAAAACAGAGTTTTGAAATACAGAAAATTTGATATGAAGAACTCAAGGTCTCAGGTATTTGTAGTGCTCTCCACGCTCAACACTTTTGTTAACGCCCGAAATCTATGCGTTGAGATATCACTTACCGCCTGAGGATAGCAAACATCAACTACAGCATAGCGATTTTCCTGCAGAAAGAAGAGCAGATTACACGAGTGTTATATACACGTCTGGAGAAGGGAGATGAACGGGTAGGAATTCTGAAGGGGCATATCATATGTAAGAATTACAAAAGATGGGAAAGTTGATTCATCCAAACAAGCAGCGGTATCACAGTTATATTAGGAACAGAATAACTGGCATAAAGGAATACCTGCTCGAAACCAAGAACCAGATTTGCCCATTCAATGTCTCTTGTAATCAGCAAATTAGACCGAGCAAGCAGAGTTGCAATTTTGGCCTAAGAAGGAAAAATAGAAACATTTCAAGAAAATCAGGATGAAGAAGAGTACCATGAGCTAAATCCTCAACCTTATAAAGAAAACAAAAACCAGAAAGTAACAGTTTATGTCTTCTGTAAGCTAACCAATTAACACAGATAAACTTTCCCATAGAAATTGGTTAGAAAGGCCATACTTCGTTCCATCCATCAAAACAACTTCTTTTGTTCAGTCTTAGACCACACTAATGTCACAGCGATATAGTGCACCCAACAAAAGATACTTACCAATGCGTTTTACACGCTCTTGCATTGCAAACACAATTCATACATATATAAAGATTATCTCAAGCCAAAATGTACAAAAAATAAAACAAAAAATTTCCATGGTTTAGCAGCCAAAGGAAAGATAATGAGTCACCTCGGCAGAAGTTTTAGGCTTCAGAGGACCAGACATCGACTGACTAACAGGTGGTTGCTGCGGCGTAGGCTTAGCATGCTGGTAATGGTTTTCACGAGACTGTGCTAAAGAAGATTGCTCATAAAATGCATTCTCATCGTCAGGATAATTCCTGTGCTTATAAGCTTTCCCATATCGCTTTTCCCTCTCCTTTAGCTTTTCATATCTGAAACCCATAGCTGAGCCAAAAAGTTCCTGTCCAGGCGAGGTGAAGTATCATCACTGCCGTCACTAAAGGGTCGAAAACCGGAAAACAAGACTTGCTCTTGATCACGGAAGCTTCCCTTAGAACTACATAGCAGACTATTTCTCCATAAGATAGCATTTCCTGAAAGAGAATACAACGTCTTGATCCCACTGAATACTCCTATGCCGTCCTGTGTAACACTTAAATCCAATTAAAATGGCCATAAAATTCAACAGTAAGATCCAGAGGTTAACAGCATAAATCAGAAGCTCCAATCTACTCCGATTAAAATGACAATCTATAACAGTTCCGATACGAAATCCTACAAGTAGCAGATTAAGAAAAAACCCATCACCAATAAATCTTTATCTGGCGACAAAAACAAACAAAGCTCCAATCTTTTTATCCCTGGCATTACCCAGAGAAGCGATTTTGGGATGATTAATTTCAAAATATGGGTGCGAGTGAATACATACCAGGTCAGAGAAAGGAGAGGAACAGGACACAGCCGTCGTAGCGTCGCCGCGGAGATGGGAAGCGGATCGGAGAAGTAGAGAAGAGGCAGAGCGCTTAGAGAGGCAGAGCATGACTTGGAAACCTTCTAGGAACGTCGTAAACACGGTCGCTTTGTTTCCCTGTGGGAGCCGAAGTTTGCTTTTTCACACATTATAAATTTGTGTGTTTTTTTTGTCTTAAAAAATTTACTAATATGTCAAAATTTATTATTTTGGTTAATTTGAGGCTCACTTAAAAGAAATATGACATATTTCAATCCAAACAAAACTGGTTGTATTTTTTAATATCTCACCGATGAGATAGTATTTTTTTTACCCTAAACAAAAGTAAAATTTAAATACTGTTTTATTGTCTAGATATTAAAAGGCACGATGAATTTTGTTCGGGTTGGAATACGTCATTTTCCCTTTAGTGAAATGCCCCAACTTTTTCCACCGACTTCAAATGAGTTCAATATTTTCTTATATTTAAAATTATTTTCAGTTTTAATTCAATTTAGAATAGCCCATTTAAGCATAAACTGAATTTTAATAAAAGTTAAGTTCAAATACATAGTAGATTAGCCCTAGACCTGGGCGAAGTATCTGAACCCGAAATCTAAATCCGAGGCCTGCCTAAAATACTCGATCTTGATCATGGTTGGTTCTAGATAAATACTCGAATCGGGCTTAATGTTAAGTACTTCGGATATCGGGTAACATTCAATCTGAACCGAAATCCGAACTAGTACCCGAAAAAATCCGAAGTTAAGTCCTCTTTTATTTGAGTTTGGGTAATTTATATATTTTTAAATATTTTCAGGGAGTTTCAATCGTTTTCATCCCAGATTTTTTGATTAATTTGGATATTTTTCAGTTATTTTGGATCCTTTTGATAGATTTTTATTGAGATTTTTGGATAATCCAAATATTTTCGAATATTTTCATATATTTTTGTATAATATTTTCTAGATTTTTGAATAATTTTGGATACTGTGTAAAACCTGATCCGAACCGAACCGATCCTGACACGAAAATTAAAAATGAATTAGATTTATGAGTCTGGTACTGAAAACCCAAAAATTCGAAAAACCCGACCCGAAGTCTAACGGATATCCGAACGCCCATGCCTAATTAGCACATCGTTATACTTAACCAAATTCTACCCAAATCCCACCATCGTATTTTAAACTTGCGGTTCAAACATTCAAATTATGATCACAAAAATTGGATAAAGGCTCATCCAAGGGATGTTTAAGCCGTTTTCACCCCAAAATAGCTAGCCAAAACCATTCATGCGCCCAGTTTAATGATCTATGCAAACCAATAACCGTTTCCACACATCTTTACCCTTTTGCCACATAATTTAATCTAGATAACCGTTCCAGCTTATTCACTTAAGCAATAAATCCACATTTTGGTCTAGTATCCGTGCCTACTAAAACACTTATTCGTGGACTCGAGCTCAAGATGACTGACTCCCAATTGTGTTGTCTGAATCCTGACCAATTTTTTTTTGAATCCGACCAACGAGTCCAAAACTTCTGATGGATCTGAATAACTGTCACTTGAGCTATTTTCCCACTCATAACCCATTAATTTTATGGACAACATCCTAGTTTTTCTTAGTCCCTGACTTAAACATTCAAACTTGATTTCAACTTTGGACCGTCCAATTTCGTTCCGTAGAACACGTCCATTACACTCATATCACTGAAATTTAGTTAGAGGTATTAGATTAGGAAAATTGATAATATTATTGATGTATAAGACTCTGCATATATACGAAGAGACTACAATATACAAGGTACAAGATATACGATAGTTATGGAAAATATATGACAGTTAAGGAGACGTAATTATAAGGATTATAGTCAATGGAGTTATGTACTTTCTATACTATAATACACCCTCTCAAGATGAACCATCAGAAGAGAGTTCAATCTTGATCCGCAAAGCTTCAAAACGTGTTCGGGAGAGAGGCTTAGTCAGGGCATCCGGAAATTGATCATGTGAGACCTAATGACGAACAAAGTGATAGTCGAGGCCGATATGTGTTCATCCGAGAGTTAAATACTAGGTTTGCTACTAAGTATGTTGCTCCAATATTGTCACAAAATATAGCCGGCGTTTGGTGGATGTGCAGACCAAGTTCAGACATTAGTGATGTAATCCAACAAACTTCGGCTGCCGTTAAAGCGACTGATAGATATTCTGCTTCTGTGGAGGATCTTGCGACTCCCGTTTGCTTCTTCGATGACCATGCTATGGGATGACTTCCAAGATAAACAATGTATGCTCATGGTTATGTATAATCATCTTTATTTCCAGTCCAATCTGTGTATGTGAATGCGTGAAGTGTTCGTGTATTCTTGGCTGAGAAAAATGTGCCATGAGACACTGTAAAATCAAGATGATGTATCACTCTTTTGATTGTAATCCAATGCTCCGTCGTGGGTCTGTGCATGAATTGAGATAGTTTGTTGACTATGAAGAATATATCAACCGTGTGAGAGATAAGTATTTTAAGCTTCCAACTGCATCACGGACTTCTGAGCCGCGCCAGAGAAGAGCGAGAGTGAAGTATTGGGGGCACATTGGTTTGAATATATGCTTAACATTCGTTATCCTCATCATATATAAAAGATCTGTAATGTATCAATATTGAGATAAGTGTAAGCCACGGGAAGAACGTGTTACTTCTATGCCTAAAAAATATGATAAGTGACCCAAATCTATAATAAGAAAACGCTGAGAAAGAGAAGTGATCAACTGGTCGATGTGTATTGAGCAATTGCTGGTGATAACAATATCATCGACGTATACTAACATGTAGAGAAAAATATCATTGTTGTAGTAGACGAAAAGTGAGTCATCTGTGATAGAATTCTAGAACCATATTGAAGTAAGAACTTGCAGAGCTGATTGCACCACATGCATGGTGGTAGTTTGAGTCCATATATTGCTTTGCGAAGTTTACATAATGCCTTTGGATTATCTTCATCAACAAAACCAGTTTATGTCTATTGTTTCAGAAGTGTTGATGCAGTTGTAATTTGCGGATGAGGCTCCACTCGCAGTTGTGTTTATTGTTGGTTGGGACTGTTCAGCTGGTGATGCCGTAGAAGAGGTTGTGGTAAGAGAGGCTACTTGATTTTCCTGTGTAGTCGGTGGAAGTACATGTAAGCAAGAAATACTACGAACAACAGAGATTGGTTGAGTCAACATATGATCTGAATATGTGTCATCTAGGTGATCACTATCATGGGATGAAGATTTAAATGGGAAAATAAATTCATGAATAATGACATGATGGGATGTGTAAATTTGAGAGGTTGCTTTGTCAACGCAAAAATAAGCACTTTGAGTAACTGAATATCCAAAAAAAATACATGGTGGTGATCGGTCATCTAGCTTGTGCGATGCATATGGTTTGATCCAAGGAAAACATAAACACCCAAAAATACAAAGTGTATGAAAATTTGGACTATAACCATGAAACATTTGAAAAGGCGTTTAAAAGTAAATATTTTGGGATGGCGTTCTATTAATGAGATAAACAGTTGTGGTAAATGCATAAGTCCAAATATGGCTTAGGCATAGACGCATGCGGAATTAGAGCAAGACCCGTTTTGACAATATGTTAATGACAACCTTCAGAAATACCATTATGCTTGGTATATGCGGAAGACTCGTTATATGCAAAATGTCCCAGTTGAATATTTTGAGGTGAGGAAGTCCACTGTGTTGGTCACCACCCTTGAAAATACTAAAATCTGGGCAACATTTGGCATTGTGGCTTTGTATCCCACATGCTTGGCATCGGCAAAGATGCGGTTTGGAGAAGCGATTGTTGGTGTGATTCGGACTATCTTGATGATTGTGATGCACATGAAGATTTTGAGTAGGATGGCGTGGAGCTTGATGTTGGCAAGTGTATGTAGCGTGAGCCACAATGGGATCAGCAAGAGAGACGTCTTTGGACACGATCATTGCTTTGAGATTCAAGAAACGTTCATGTAGCTCAGTGAAGGAAATGGGATTAGCACGACCATTAATCACATCAATCTCTGGTTTTTACTCTTCAGGGAGTCCCGCGAGGATCTGTTCGGTAGGGTATTCAGGATCCATTGGTTTGCCTAGGAGTGCAAGATCACCAGCTTTAGGTTTGATGAGGCGAAGGAATTCACTAATTGTTTTTGTTTCTTTGACACAGACTTTAATCTGGTACATCAGCTGTCGAATATGGGCGCGAGTTGGATTGCCGAACGTCTCAGCGAGAATATCCCAAACTTCTTTTGTGGTGTTCGCACTAGATACAACAGATTGAATTGGTAACAAGATGCCTCCGACGAGAGAAATGTAAAGGAGACGATCTTGGTGTCTTCATGGTGATATGCATGATTTGGAGACGAAACCCCATAGCAAGAATTGTTAGTGTAGGAGCACCAGCAGATCCGTCAATGAACTGTTACAGTTCATAACCTTCAAGCAATGCACAGACTTGACGTCCCCACATAAAGTTATTTGAGTTGGTTAGCTTCGTCACATTGGGCATATTGACAGAGTGAATGCTTTGAGGATCTTGTGAGTTGAACACAGAGGTTCTCTCTGCAGTGGAATCGGAAGCGATGATGATGTTCTGTTTTGAGAAAAACTAAAAAACAAAATAGAGAGTAAAGAACGGAGGAAGAAGGGGACTTGTCAATATTTTTGTTTAGAGTTTCATTAAAAACACAAAAATATTTCACCAATTAAAGGGTTGTAGTTTTAAAAAGTATTTTAAGTAGTTGTAGTTTTTAAAAATTGGTATTTTTAAAAGCTTTTTTTTGTTTTTGAATATTTGCTCCATTTGAAAAAATGTTTGCAATTTATTCCAATTCCATTTCAATAAATCCAAAAAGATCCAAAGAAATTGTTTTTATGTCTTTTGGTTACATAAATTTAAAACCAAAAGGAAAATTTAATTTTCCTGTATTATTGATATTTTTTCATCCCACAACCATAATAAGAAAAATTTTTTTTAGTTGTTTCCATTTATTTTGAAATTTAAAATCAGAAAATGAACAAAATAAACTTTATTTCCATGTCTTATCATTTGCTCTTAATTTTGTATATCACCTCTTTAATGTAAAGTTGATTTTAATTTCTTTCTTGTTTTCGTCTTTTGAATTGCTCAATTAAAACTTAGAAGCCATTGAATATGAGGAATATGAGTCAAGCCATGACTGTTGGGACAAAGGTGATGAACCAGACAAGAATTATTAGGAAGAAGCGACTGATCATGAAGGGGAACCATGGACTAATGCGGGTGACTCAGAAGCTGGTCCCGCAGAAGAACCAAAGCACGAAATCATGGAACCAAAGCCCCCAAAAAAGTTCAAAAGGAACTATGAAGGCTATGAAGAAGAAGACCATGAAGGTGACTTATGCTGTGAAGAGACTGGTTATCAAATCAGTTTAAAAGTTGAACTTAAGCGTAAAGCCATGGAACCATAACCACGAGACCACACCACAACAAAAATTACTATGACTACTCGTCCAAGTATGATGAGAATACTGAAGGCAAAGAACACAAAAGCGAGTTATGGCATGAACAAGTTATATGACATCCGTCTCCCAGCAAGCTGAAACGACGGCATATCAGAACAAATGTCTTTATCCGAAGGTTAGCCAATATGTCCTCCCCTTGATACGAGAATCTTGAGATTGCTTCCTTCGGTATAAATCCACCAATTTAACCGAAACACAAATTATGTGGGAAGAGGACGGGATGAGTAATTTGGATTACCCAATGAGACAGCTCTAAACCGATTACTCCACATGAGCCACTACACGACTAATGCAAAGACAAATGCTAAAACACCTGCAAACAACCTAATATAATTATATACAATCAACCAAGCTACAACACAAACAACAAGCAAGAGATAAGTCAACTACCAATGTCCGCAGTGCCTCCGCACCCACATTTTTGTGGTCTACCGTGGCCTCGCCACACACGCATCACAGCGCCAGGGTCAGTCACACTCCCATGACAAAATCATACCACCTATACACAGCTCGACACATGCCCGCTCAAACAACCGTACATAAGGGAACTCTCCCACCTTATGTACCTCCTCTATATATCTCTACCTCACCACAATCAACCAAATTTATCATACCATACAGGTTAATGACTTAAAATCATTTAAACGATATCTAGGTTCCACATATAACATTAATTCCATTCCACAATCATAAACACATTCCTACTTACATTACTATGCAACATTCCACTACCATCAATCTCTAACACCCTAACTTCATTCATAAGGCATCCAACAATCTCAAATACACGTTCTACCATCTATACACACTTATATATAGCTTTAATTATATATATCATATATATATATACCACAAAACGCCAACAACACATAAATATGATATAAGCTTGGTTTAAATTTAATCTAAGCATCCAATCGTATACCAACACATGAAGGGAAAAAGAATCAAACCACCTAACCTTGGTTGGGAATGGCGGCGAAGAACCGACGTGGAGGCGGGTTACTTCCTGCGCAAGTCAGACCTAGTGTTTTTCCTAGATCTCTCTCTTCTAGGCTCGGCGCGGCGTTGAGTTCTCCGGCGACTCGGGCTGCAACTCTGGTGGCGGCTACTGTCATGGTTAAATGTAAATACGGTTCAATGTATTTACGGTTAGTACGGTTATGATTAAATACAGTTACAATTACTTAATGGTTATAAAACAGTTAATATCATCATTTATAGGTATGTAATTATATATTTTGATAAAAAATAATAATAAAACTAAAAATTAAATATTTTGATGATGATGTTTATAATAAAATATTTATATTTTGGGATACAATATTTCAAAAACATTTGCGAATCTTATATTTGATTCAATTACGGAATTCAGTTCCTTTGATTTTTTATATGTTTAAAAAATTGATATTCAAATTATTTATTTACCACCAAATTGTTTAGTCTCATTATCTAACGTTATAGTTTATCTTCAATTTTTTTTGAATATAACTAATAAAATATATATGAATATATGATTGTCTAACTAGTTAGTTAGATATTTAGTTGCATCCATATTCCACGATAATCATGACACGATTTCTGTTTTTTTTAAATCTCAATTATTTGATTAAAACTGTTTGTGTTTAAAAATTAATTATATTTTTTAAAAGAACATTAACAATTTATTTTACTATCATTTTCATTTATTATAATTTTATTTTGATTACTACATATTTCTATATTTAAACTTGGTAAATTGATTAAACATAATTTATGTATATCATCTTAATATATATAAAATTAATTATTCGCATATTTAATTTATTTTAAACAGTTACGGTTAAAATTGTAACCTTGCGGTTAACTAACGGTTTTGATACGGTTATGGTTAAATAACGGTTACGATTAGTAATGACTTTTAACAATAATTAATATATTTTTACGGTTAACAGTTACGATTTCTAACCTATATACGGTTACAGTTTGGTTACGGTTTATAATGATACGATTACAGTCCAAAATACGGTTACGGTTTGAATTTGGTCATGTCTAAAAAAGAAAGAAGGGGGAGGAGTGTGCTGCTTAATGGGCTAGAAGAAAGGAAAAAATTGGGCTTGGGCTTGGGGATGTTACAAATTGCATCTAAATACAGCTTTGAGGAGGAGTATTGAGCCAATGGTCATCTCAGGAAGATGAAGACATTCATTTCTATAAATAACAATCGAACATTTGCTGCATAACACCTTCAAAAAACGCCTTCCCAACTCAACACTAAGACATAAGGTTCCACGTCTGCTGAGATGGAAAGTATACTTTTATCCACTCCCAAAATTAGTGACAAGATAACACTAAATTACATATTTATCAAACTAACTATATATATTTGTAACTGTTAAGTCTCTTGTTAGACGGAGATTGTCACAATCTAGATTAATCATCAAATCAGTTTAGATTTGTTTAGATTCAGCTTCAACTAATCATTGCAATTTTCAGATTTAATATATATATATTTATATATATATATATATATATTTTTTTTTTCTATAACCAACTCTAATTACTCATCATAAAGTTAGTTAATCATCAATAAATATTTGTTTTTTTAAAACCTCAATAATGATTATTATTGTTACTTCAAAAAACCACATTTTTGTGTTTAATTTTTCCGTAGATTAACCTTTTCCTTCCACGTAAACAAAATTCTGAACTAAAAAGTCAAATTAGTTGCTTATATATATATATATATATATTTGTTTTGACATCACAAGCTGTTGCACTTTATCAGATTACAATTCACCTGTAGGTTTTTGAACCTTGGTGCCGAAAAAAATCACAAGAACTAATCGTTCTATTGCAGTTTGAGTTTGCCATGCTTCCCAAAAAAACAGAACCAAAGTTTGGCTGTTTCGGTAACATGTTTGCTGATTTGATTTGTTCTTCAAGATGGCGAAAAGCTTCCAAGTGGTAAGAATCTTGGTTTAGGGTTTCCTTATACAATAAAAATTTCGTTTCTTCTTCAAGAATTTAATAAATCTCTCTTATTTGCAGCAAACGCCATATCCAGACTCTGACGTGTTTCATCGAAATACATAAAAGGCGAAAAGAGTGTATGATTAGACAAACACGATCTGATATTGATCAGCTTGTCTTTAGCAATCGCTTACATGAAACAATTCCAAAGGTATCTGTGATTATCTCTGTGAACATGTAGATTCTTGCTTAATTGATCCAAACATCGATCACCGTTTATTAATTTTCTTCGGGTTTGTGAATTGAAATCCTAGGTGAAGCAAATCTTTGAAGACAAGACAAGATTAGCTGCCTACGCTCAGGTCGAGTACTTCTGCGCACTCATCTTGCAGAATTTTTCTGATCTAAAGCATCAAAGGTAAGCTACTCTTGTGACTTGTGACACACGGTAAAACCAAATATCTAAACCCTAATTCCTTCGGTTTCTCTCTTACTCTCAGCGATGTTCATCTCTTACACGAAGAAACAAAAGAAGGAATCGCCGGACTTATATTTGCCGCAGCAAGAATCGGGGAGCTGAAGGAGCTTCAATACATAAGGAGCTTCTTCTTTGAGAGATTTGGACTTCAGTTTGACAAAGACTGTGTACACTTGCGTCCAGGAAATCTCGTTGGTTTGGAGATAATAAAGATTTTTGCCAAGACGCCACAAGATTGAATCACTCCAGAGATTGTATGAGAAGGAATCTCGTGAAGGAGAATTTGAAGTTTCATGAGATTGCTGTTTGGTTTAGAGAAACCCTAATTGGCTCATTATTTTGTAGATATAGATCTTTTGTAAACGATCTACGAATGGCTTGATCCCTTTTCAAAGGGTACGTAGGCAGCCTTTTCACAAAGTTCAGCTATAACATTGAAAACCTAATTTTGTCTATTGATAATTTTTCCGACGATTTAAATCTTCGAGTTTCGATTTCATCAATACGAGATTTTCTTAAACTCAAACTTATTTCAACTATTTTTAGATAGACGAAATCGAGTTCAATAGCATTTGATAAAAAATGAAGATTCTAAGAAAATAGCACTCGAGTTAGAGAAAGATAGACAAATGTTTTAATAAATAAGGAGTATTTGTGAATAAATTCGTGGAATTGAAATGAATATAAATTTCTTTTGTTCATGTTGTATGTTAATAATCCATCCATTAATTAGTAGAAATATGTAATAGTTTTAGGATATTAAGATATTGATACATTTTTTTTACTTTTATCTAAAAATCCCACACATATCCCACATAGACCTTTTTTGAAATTTTATGCTTTTGGTTTCTTTTTAGCTGTGGACAAATGAGAATTCTGGATGACATTTCCAGAATAGAAATTTTTAAAATAAAAAAGCATCAGAGATGTTCCCAATAAAAAAACGAATGTGATGATTATAAAAGTTATATAAAACTAACTAATATGTATAGTATTAAATAGTAAACATGGAACAAATTTTCTATTTTTTTAAGTCGTCCATAAAATTTATTTCTTAAATAGTTTTCTTTGTAAATCTCTATCAAATTAATCTATAACATCTATGATTGTCATTCGAACTGAACATATGTAAATCGAGTATAAGTAACTGTGCGTACATGCGTGTGACATCTATTTAAATTGAGAAACGTGTATATAGAAGGGTTTGTAATATTTCATGGTCTTGCTCCTATTTATATTTTGTATCCCGGTTTATGTGAGAACAAAGTAACGTCTGCCAAACATTGAAAAGCATAATGAAAAAAATTAGTATAAACTTGGGTTTCTCTGAAGCTAGAGCCATTATAACATTATAAAAAGAGAACCAAACAAGTAGTGTTTTAGTAATCAATCTTTTGTTTCCGACACATTTTAATTGTTCCTATATAGAAGGGTTTCATATAATTAACATACATACGTAAATTCTTTTAGTGTCCCAGTGACTATATATTTGTCCCAAAGTATATATCTCTTTATGAGCATATCAAGCACCTTCATCACATGAGAAATTTTTTTATTTTTCAGACATGTGAAGTTAAGCGACATAAGTGTGGAAAGATCCGTGTTTCAAAAATCAAAAAACAAGATTTGAGCTCCAATCCAATATATGTATACCCAACTATGGTAATGATATGGATATTTGTTAACGATGTGTTATATTTACAATAAAGTAAGTGAGCTTATTGATAGAAACATATTGACAAATTATAAATTCTAGAGCTAATGCATCAATCAAGAACCTGATGAAGAAGACATTTGCCTCTTCGTCATACAGATATGATGAGCAGAGGCCAAAAATTTATTGCGGAGTGCCATATTCGAAATTAGAAGAGCTAAAGAAGGGGCAGAGTTATCATTTAAAAAAAAAGAGAAAAGCTGAAGTTATCTGGTATTTGATAAAAGTTTAGGGAAAAACCTGGTAACCATATTGATAATCCATACTAGTGCAGTCCTGTCGTAATAAATCATGTTAACAAAGTCAAGCTTAAAATGTCGACCTTGCAACATCAAATTCTAATCTGAGGAGACTAAAAACTTTATTACAAAAAGGCTTTAACATTGTTCAGAAGAAATATACAAATTATGGATTGTGACCTCAAGAAGCAAGTTGTTGACGTCTGGAGGGTAGATCGTAGATGTATATGAGCGGCATTTTCCTTCTTCACCACAACATTTAGATTAATGAGAGTTCCAGAAATTTTGTTTAAAGTATAGTTATTATTAAAAATTTCAAATTTTTTCCGTAATATTAGCTACTTTTCTCTAAAAACATTTTACCTTTAAACTATTGTTGTTTCCTCCTATATGATATTCTCCTAATGTTTTTATACAATTGTGGAATTGTCTCAAACGCTAGAAATTGTCCATTATACATATAATTAGAGTTAGAAAATACATAAAATGATAAGAACTAGGAATAATGAAATAATATAGAGAATAATCATATTTACCTCTTAAGTAGTAAATAAATTTGAAAACTTGATTCCAGCTTTCCTTACAATCCCTCTAAATTGACCCATCACACGTTGGGTTTCTCGAATATTCTGATAAAAAAATCCTCCATAGAAGGTGTTCCTTCTCTTGTCTTACTCTTTCCTATAATTATGCTCGATAAGAAGTAGATGACACACATCATCAATCTATATGGACAAGCTTTCATTTTCAGAAGTTTTTCTTCCACATTTTCATATGCTATTCTTGCTTCTTTGGAAAAATGTTCCCACGAGATCTAAACCGTCCAATTGTTCATAGTAATTTGGATACCTATGATAGTTTAATATAGATATCAAAACATGTGCTCCGGGAGAATATCAAATGGAAACACCATTCACCATAAACGAAGCTTCCCTTCTCTTCTAAGTACACACCATTCAAAGCAGGAACATCCATATGCATATAACCTTGTGGTTTTTGTCATGACGCATGTGAAGATGAGTCTAAAACAATTCTCGTTTTGTTGAAGAAGATGCTCTAAATTATTTAGTGGCTTCATCACATTTGTGATAAAAAAGAAAGTTTGGTTTGGTTGTTATACTCCATGTAATTGAAGTACATCCGCAGAGACTGCAATGGTTACGTTTACTTCTTGGCTTCATGCATTACAAATTTAGTTGTACCAAGTATTACCATGTTACTTTTTTTCTATAATTTTTCAGCATAAAAAACCAAATATTTAAATTATACTTAATTTTTCAACAAATAATAGAACTACATATAGTTGAATGGATAGCAACTGGGTTGCTCACAGTTTGGCTCCTATCTTCTCTATCGCTCCCTTCTCGTTCTGGAGTCGGAGAGTATATAACTTTCCGTCAAATCGTAACTTGTTGAGGTTTAGTCTCATCTCCAAAATGTAATACTTACTTTGTACGAACCATTGCAATTTCTAAAGTAAGCTTACAAATGGCTTAGTGCATGAAAATAAAAGAATCATACACTACATCGACAGAAATCCGAGATAAAACGAAAATATAAACCCGATTTCAACGTAACTTTTCGTTTTTTCGAATTCTTAAGCCAATTTCTCTTTAGTTTTTTTAGTTGTGTGTATCCGTCAAAGTTGATATCTAGGAAATTAAACTTAGCGAAGTTTGTGTGATTCAGACCTTTGTTCTGTTTTGTATGTGGAAAAACCAAAAAAAAAATTCCCTCATCCGAAGCTTATAGCAAAGTATTACCAAGGTTCGTATATCTTCTCACTTTCATTATCTCACACACGAATATTTTTTTAAATCTCATATTAGATCTTTGTGCTCATCGGGCAAAGGGCTCAAATTCCCTTAAAATTCAAACTCACATCACAAATACCCTCCATTAATCTACATACCCTCCTCATCTCTAATGATATGTGTAATTCCGATTTTACCATTCATTTTTTTATCATTAATTTTATTAGAGCAGAAAATCAAAAGTCAAAGAGAAAAAAAAAATCCAAACCCAGTTCAGCCCCGCGCCTGCGCCCCACCACCCTCCTCCTCCGCCGCCATCTAGCTTTGCTTCCATGAATCTCCATTAAAACTCTGGCATTGAAGCTCAATTGAAGCTGCTGCTTTCTCTTCGCAAATTTGAGGTTCAGTAGTCTCATATATGTGTATAATAGTCATTTTTGGTGTTCTAATCAATGTGGGTTAGTTTTGCAAAATTGGATTTTGTAAAAGAAAAAAATCATCCTTTTGGTATAGACAATGTGTTTCTAACTATGGTTTATGGGTTGATTAGGAATATGCAATGATAATGAATGGATTGTATTGGTTAAATCGTAGCGAATCACAAGTAGATTAGAAACGGTTCAGTTCAAAATCATCTAATTTGGTTTTCGGCGATAGAACAACTAGGTACAACTGGAGTTACTTAATACAAATGTATAACTGGTACAACTGATATTACTGAATATAAATATATAATTGGTATAACTGGTATTACAGAATATAAAATATATAACTGGTACAACTGATATTACTGAATACAAAGATATAAGTGGTACAACTGATATTATTGAATACAAATGTATAACTGGTACAACAGGTATTACTAAGTTAAGTTAGAAATTAAATATTTTAATTGCTTTTAATTGGTATTACTTTTTATTGTAACCGGTATTAGTAAGTGTTTGAATCAAAGTAAATTGTAGGTAGATTAGAAATCGTTTAAGCTGAAATAACACAACTTTCAGCGATGGAACAATTAGGTATAACGGGTATTACTGAGTAAGAATTATAAAAGATATTACTGGTATTACTAGTATTGCAAAATAATTTTTTATTATTATTATTTCAGGATATAATGAGCAACATCGTAAACACATATTTTAATTTAAGATATTTATCATTTAAGACATCAATTGAGGAGATAACGTACTCGATGCTAAAATGAAGGATATGCAGAAAGATTGGGATAGATGAAAGTATGACCAAATTGAAATTTAACTACATTCTCCTGGTAGTGAAGCCTCTAAAACAATCAGATACTTTCGATGATGAGGATGTGTATGTTTATTTAACATCGGTGGACAAAGAGTTAAATAGAAGTGTTCTAAGCTCCAAGCAGAATATGGATGGTGTATGTTTATATAGAGGTCATCAAAACTTTCAGAATATATCAGTAGGGGGAGCAACTTTCTAGAGTGGATCGAGGAAGTTCTTTTGGTGTGAATTACACTGAGGTTCCTTCAGGCGATGATGTTAACGCTGGTGCTGTTACTCTTTATGTTGGCAACCAAGCAGCTGAACACCAGGTTGAACTGATGGCTGTAATTGCAGGGGGTGAGAACGTATCATTTGACAAATTTGAGATAGTGGATGATATAAATAATTATGTTGAAAATGGTCTCGATAGTTCAGGTATGCTTAATGAATATGTTGAACATCGAGTTGATACACAAGATAGTCAGTTTAAACCTGCATAGGAAGATGGTCTCGGACTGGAAGTAGGTCAAGAATTTGGGAGTAAAAAGGCAGTACCACATTTGGTTGATAGAGCTGCATTTCAAAAAAAAATTGGGTTTGCTGTAGCCAAGTCAGATGGGTCGTTGTTAGTGCTAAAATGCCATCAAGTAGGTTGTAATTGGTATTTACCAGCCGGAAAGAGAATTCAGATTGTTTTTCCATTAGAGTGCACAGAAAGATGCACACTTGTTCACGGAGTATTGCGAGTAAAAGCAACTACAAAAGGTAAGGCACACCAAGACTAGTTGCATCCGTTTTGCATGAAGATTATCCATGACAATTTTTTACCCCAACTCCTAAAAGTATCATCAGTCTTGTTCAGGAAAAACTTGGTGTGAAAGTGTCATACTCCACTGAACTAAGAGGCAAAAAAGAAGCTGTTAGAGATGTGCGTGATAGTCCTGAAGAAAATGATCAAATGCTGCATTCCGATTTATACATGCTAGAGAAGGTGAATCACAGTACAAAAACAAGTGTGAGGGTAATGAAGCAAAAAAGTTCAAGTACCTATTTGTCGCATTGGGAGCTATTGTTGAAGGGTTTCAACCCATGAGGAAAGTGATTATTGTGGATGCAAATATTTATCAAGACTGTATATGGTAGCTTGCTAATTTTTGGCACAGCTCAAGATCCTAATCATCACCATTATCCCATAGCGTTTGGTGTACTTGATGATGAGAAAGATACAAGTTGGAAGTTGTTTTTCAATATGCTGAAAACTATTGTACCGAACTCTCTAGAATTGGTATTTACTCTCTAGAATACGTGAGGTGTACCCAATCGCCAAGTATGGGTATTGTCTGTGGTATTTGTCCCAAAATGTGAGAAACAGAGTTTTTAATGTCAACAAAGACGTTATTGCAGATAAATTAAGAGAATGCAGCAAGATTTATACAGATGTTGAGTTCATGAGTGTTTATGGTGATTTTAGGAGAAGATATCATTCTGCTACCGAGTATCTTGACGAAAGTGTTGAAGTGGAAAAATGAACAAGGTGTTATTTTTCAGGAAAAATGTACAACATATACACCACGAACGCTGCTGAATCCATGAACATCATTTTTAACACCGCAAGAAAGTACTCCCTATTACCCATGGTTGATTCGATTATTGAAAAATGGGTGAATGGTTTAACGTCCATCGGAAGGACTCTGTTTGTGGATCGGACACACATAAGTTGGTGTCTTTTGTGGAGAATTTAATGCACAGTCGATGTCAGAAAGACTCAGTATTACCAGTGACAGAGCTAAACACTTTCGAGCATGAATACAGTGTAAATAGAAGTGATGGAAAGTGTTATTTGATTAACTTGCTCAAGAAAAGTTTCAGTTGCATGTGTTTTGATATAGACAGGTATCCGTATAAGCATGTTATTGCCGGTGTCATTGAATTCATGAAGCATGAAGATAGAAGGCGGGATATCCATATACCAGATTTGTGCTCGAGATATTATTGGATTGAAAAGTGGGCATTGGCTTATTACAAAACTATTTATCCAATGCCGACTATGTGTGACTGGCTTAGTCTTGAAAAATTCCAAGCAATGAAGATCTTATCTCCGGATTACACCAAAAAAAGGGAAGAAATAAAGAAAAAAGGTTTCTATCGGCTGGAACTTACTATAATAAATTATGTAACTTACTATAATATGTAAAAATATATATTAAATACAAAAATTAATGCATAGCCTTATGGGTAATTATTAGAACTTTTAGACAATAAACACTTCATACTTTTATGATTATTTTGTTAATATTAACCACACAATAAGATACAAAAGATAGATAAAATGTGGTTTAAAATATATTAGTGAATAATGACTTAAAAATGCATTTTAATTGTTTATAGTCATCAGTAATACTAAAAAATATTTTATGCCAAGGTAATACTAATTATATGTTAAAAACATTAAAAATACAACTGTTTGAAACCAAGTAATACCGGTATACTAAAAAATAGTAAGTGTAAACTTATTATACTCATATCGTCACCGGGTTGGTTATAACTAAATAATTAAACTTGTGTTTGGTTTTTCTCCCACATAAGTTTTTTTGACCTCTTACTGGATGTGGCCAGCCTAAGTTGTTCTCTCATTCTCCTATATTTCGGGAATGTTTTCTTTGCCTCTTATACATTGTCATCATCTTTTGCTCTCCTATAGGCTCTCCTTCGGGGTCTTCTTCATTCTCTTTTTCTTCTGCTTCTTCTTTCTCTTCCTCTTTCTCCTCCTCCTTCTCTTCTTCTTCCTCTTTCTCCTTCTCTTCTTCTTCCGCTTCCTCCTTCTCTTCCTCCATCTTTTCTTCTTCCTCTTCCTCCTTCTCTTCCTCCTTCTCTTCTTCCTCTTCCTCTTTCTGCACTTCCTTATCCTGCAATTCATATACAATGCTACTTAGTATTACCGAGTGTTTCATTAAAGAATACCAAGTGTTACCTAACACTTGGTAGTAGTCAATGTTACCATGTGTTACCTATCAGAATATCAGGTGTTACTCAGTTTAACCAAGTATTACATATCAGAATACCAAGTGTTACTCAGTGTTACCTTTTCCGATTCATTCACATACATTTCTAATGGTAGAATTCTTCTGTCCAAGCCATCCAACTTTTCATTGACTTTCTTGAATCCTTCTTCCATAGCTTTCTTCAAACTCTCAACGACCTCTACTAATCCAATCTCCAGATGGATGGCCACATTCTCAGGAGGTATGGCCGCCATTTCATTCTCCTCCTCCAATTCATCTTCTTCTCGTGCGGCCACATCTTGGTTGTACAGCTCTTCAAACCATATCGGCCCCTCTTCGTTCATAAGACTCTGCGTCCAACCATCAACAACAATATCATCGACATCAAGGCCATCCTCTTCTTCCAAGATACGACCCATAAGAGATTCTTCATTAGCGGATGTGATCAAGATGCTGTCGATGTCCTATGAACATGAAAAGAAAATACAGTTATATAATTTAATTTCTAATGTAAATTAATATAATTTCTAACATTAGTTCTACTAAGTGCAGCATTTATTTTTGAAAGGGGAAATCATCATCCTAGGACACTTACGGTTTGCGCCTACTAATCTTTGAACCTCTGGAAAAATTCTTTCCCACAAACCATAAACCTACCAACTGCTCATAATTCTCTGGATACCTATGGCAGTTTAATCCAGAAATTAGCGCATGTTCTCTAAGCGAATACCTAATCGGAACACCGTTGACGCAGAACCAAGCTTCTCTTGTCATGTCAGTGTACACAGTCCGATGCATGAGCATCCACATGTCCATCACCTTGTGGTTATTGTTCTGATACATGTGGAAGAAATGTTGGAACTGTGGGCGAGATGAAAACCACATCTTTTCGTCATTTTTAAGCTTTAGGCGATACAATGTAGTCATTACCTTTGTGATAAAACACTGTGTACCGATATATTTGCTTTTTGTAGTGCTTCAGATCGAAGTACATCTGCATTGGCTCTAATGGTTTTATTACTTGCGTTTCCCCATCGTCAACCTGCAATAAAAACTCAGTCATGCCAAATAATACTAAGTGTTACCGCTTATAAAATCCTATATAAACACAGTTGTACCAAGTAATACCAAGTGTTACCGCTTATAAAATCCTATACAAACACAATTGTACCTAATACCAAGTATTATATTTTCGTTACCGATTATAAAATCAAATACAAACTCAGTAGTACCAAATGTTATATTTTCGTTCCAGCTTATAAAATCAAATTTAAATTCATTTGTACCAAGTAATACCAAGTGTTACTTATTCTTCCTAATTCAATTAGTTTTACTAAGTTCTACCTAGTTATTCAACAAATAAATACCTAGTCCTCAACAAATCAAACTACATACCGTAGTAACCGCAAGAACTGGATTGTTCACGGTTCGGTTGGTACCTTCTTCGTAGCTCTCTTCTCCTCGACTTGGTGAATCATTGAGTTCCTGTGGAATCACTCTATGTTCAATCTCTTCTCCATAATATGCTGCTTTTTTTGTTTGTACTCGATCCATAACAGCATGTTTCTAACATAAATTCGGATATGTCACGAACTGGGATATGTCACGAATTTTCAAAACTGAAACGAAAATTCATACGACGAATATGACTTACATAAATTCGATTGGATGCTATATATGCTCGTTTTTGGATGCCTTGGTATTTTTTAGTCTTTATGTTTGTCAACCGTCAGGAATATCAGAAGTCGCGGCGAGGGAGATAAAGGTTTTTTTGAAAAATCGTGGCCCAATCTCTTTTTCCTTAGGGTTTAGACAAAATCTGTTTAAACCGGATATTGTGTGGGTTTACGAAAACGGGTGCATAGAGTCTGGTTATGTCAGTAATAATATCAGATTTTTAAGGATAAATTCGTAATTTGACGAATTTTTTTATTTAAATAAAATAACTAAATAATTATATTTTGAATGTAGGGTATTTGGAAATTGTTTTTTTTAAAAAAAAGGGTATTACGTGCTCATCCTTCAGAGTTCATATAGTTTCCTGAAATTAGATATCATATAGCTGCAATTTTCTAGGCTTTTCCTCAGATTATTTTTTGTGTGGGAAAGTGGGGATCCGAGAAAATTTTGACGGATATCTATCAGACATAACCGGAATAGGATATTAGAGGTAGTAAAAACCGATTCAGGGTTACAACTAGTGTCTTGTTTTTTGCTGTTTTTGTTTTGATTGTGTTGAAAATGAAATCATAGTGATCGATTACAATGGTTTGTGTAATGTGTCCACAGGAAAAATGTTTCGTTCTCATAAGCGACGAATTTTATACGCCATTCGAGATTTCCCACTTGGTTTTGGAACTCGCTCTATTGCTGCTGGGTTTGATCTGCCTCAGAGATTCATCAAGAATCCGAAAAGTTAAGCCAAAGAAGAAGAGGAGATACGAGACTCGGATAATGATCGTGTTGTTGCGGCTCCTAGACCTAAGGGAACATGTTTTAAACAAGAACAAGAGCTTACAACCTCTGATCATGTTCATGTAGTTGCAGCTGCTAAAGCTAAAGAAACTTGTCTTATACAAGACGCAGCAAAAGTGGCTGAGGTATTGTATATTTACAAAGAAGTTCTCGAGTAATACATTACTGGTTTTACAAAGTAGATAGATTGTGAAGCAAATCCATAAGATAATTACTTTCCGGGGACAAAGTTAGTAGCGAAAGACCAGGCGTTGTTAGCCACAGGATCTGCTAAGTGATCAAACAAGTTCTCAATGGGACCTTTACCAGTAACAATGGCTTGAAAAAAGAATCCAAACATTGAGAACATCGCAAGACGACCGTTCTTGAGCTCTTTAACCTTCAACTCAGAGAAGGCCTCTGGGTCCTCTGCCAAATTCAATGGGTCGAAGGCACCTCCGGGGTAAAGTGGGTCAAGAACTTCTCCGAGAGGACCACCTCCGATTCTGTAGCCTTCGATTAAACCCATAAGCACAACTTGACAAGCCCATATGGCTAAGATGCTTTGCGCGTGGATCAAGTTAGGGTTCCCAAGGTAATCAAGACCTCCTTCTGAGAAGATCTGAGATCCTGCCTTGAACCAAACGGCTTCTCCGAATTTGACTCCGTTCTTGGAGAGAATCTCAGGGAATGTGCACCCGAGAGCTCCCAACATTGCCCATCTGCTGTGGATCACTTCAAGCTCACGGTTCTTAGCGAATGTCTCCGGATCAGCAGATAGCCCGGCGGTGTCCCAGCCGTAGTCTCCGGGGTATTCTCCGGTTAGATAAGACGGTGTGTTCTCCGAGAACGGTCCCAAGTACTTGGGACGGTCTGGTCCATACCTGTTACAAAATCAGATTGTTTTTGTGATTAAAGAGATCTTAAAGTTAAGTATTGAGGCTCTCTTTGCTACATAGATACTATCATCCATAGTTAAAGTGTGACTAATTAAACAAGAGAGTGATAGAAAGATTAGATACTGTACCAGATGCTCTGAGGAGTAGACTTGACGGTGCGACGCATAGTCACACGGCCACCGCCGGAGACACCGACCTTACGGAGGAGGTCGTTGGAGGGCTTGAGGGCCGTTTGGCCGGAGAAGGAAGATTGCTGGATTGCTGACGTGGCCATTTTCTTCTTAGCCAAATATTGAAGAGAGAGTGTGAGTTGAAATGATCAGATGGTGATAACCACCACTTTGGGTTTTATAATAGAGAAAGTGTTCACGTTTGGAGGATGATCAGATGTACACGTCAGCGACTTCTGATTGGCTGAGATGTTTGGATTTAGATTTTCTTGGGAGAAATCATCTCTTATGTCCCTTTTCTTTTAAACTCAAATCCAAAAAAGACACTCTAAAAATTAATACTTTTTTCATTTATTTTTAATTCGAAAAATCGATATTTTATCTTTTTACCCTAACCAATTTGAAGAAATTACATGTCATACCTGGATTTTATCCATCCACCCAATTCTTTTAGATTTAACCCGGATTTTGAAATCTCTAAACCTAAAATCAAAAACGCACAACGCTTATATTTTGCTTTAGATTGTGTTTTTGTAATCTTTATTTTCAAGATGTGAATATGTTCGGATTAGTTAGTTGTAAATTTGGGATTAATTGCTATAGAACTTGTGGTCTAGGTACTTTTTAGGGGGATTTGGTTTAATATTCTAAAAAAATTTATAATTTGAAAAGTAAACTATATTTTTAAAAATTTTGAAAACTGACTTTTTATTAGATTTTTTTTGTCAATGATTTTTTATTAGATAAAACACAATAATATCATTATTAATTTTATAAAACTAACTCTTAGCAGTTAGAACCTCTAGTAAACTTGATAATAGTTGAATTTCTTTTTATATAGTTTTTATTATATATAAAAAAACTTAATTCTCCCAAAGTTGATCCTATTATACAAATCTGACATTGAAATTGATAACTTCTCATTCATGGATTATAGATCAAACATGTAAATAAAAAATAGAAAATAATGGTTCCATTCAAACTTATCTATTTGAGCTAGATGATATCTTAAATATATATAAAAACAATTCTCTTAAACAGACTAATTTAAGTTTTAATCACAAAAAGAGACCATAAAAGTGAAAATCCCAAAAATAACATTCATTAAAAGGAAAAAGTACTAAATTACTCTTAAACTAATACAAAATAATTCAATATATAAAATAAATAAATTCAGAAACTTTTTTTTCGAAATTCTTTTTTTTTCAAATTCGTTTTTTTCAAAAAAATTTTAAAAAGCATTTCCTAAAAATATGTAAATCATTCCTAAAATTTGGTATACCATTCCTAAAAATTTAAGAACATATTTATAGTCTTCCAAACATTTGATATATATTTAATACATTATTTTAACATATCTATAATCATCTTATAAAATATTTAGAATCACTTTATATATGTTAAACACATTTTAAAATATTTTTAAAGTCTGAGAAACAGTTTCATAAAAATATATAAATCATTCATAAAACTTAGTATACCCTTCCTAAAAATAAGTATATCTTTCCTGAACTTTTAAAAACATATTTTTAGTTTTCACAAAAGTTCAAATATAATTTATATATCATTTTAACTTATTTAGAATCATCTTTTTAAACGTTTTAAACCACTTTATGTATGTCAAAACCATTTTTAAATGTTTATTAGAGTCTTGGAACTCTTTCCTAAAAATATGTAAATCATTCCTAAATATTAGTATATCCTTCCTAAAATTTTAAGAACAGTTTTTTAGTTTTTTGAACATTTTATATTATCATTTAAACATATTTAATCATTTTGCTAACCCTTTAAAATCAATTTATATATGTTAAAACTATTTTAAATATCTACTAATGTCGACTCAAAGCTCGTCATATCTGACTTCTCACGAAACAATCTCGATGATAAACTTGATTTGGCTCCAATCTACTCCGAGCTTTGTCTTATTTATCTTGGTTCCCTCAACCACCTTTTCAAAGAGCTGGATCGAAGATCGATCATTCCCTTCAGAGATTACTAGCTCCCGACCTTGTACATGCGATTGAATATTCGAGGATCAGTGTGGTCGTTTTGTCGAGAAACTACGCATCTTCAAGTTGGTGTTGATTCTTCTCATGTGAGGAAACCATGAACCATTGGATTATTTGATCTTAGCTATTGATCAAGTTTAGTGGAGTTTCCTTCTTCTATTCAACATCTCAATAAACTGGTATGTGGTATACGAGTCTTAAACTACGATGAATGCATTGACGATAACGATCTTGTCAGTGAAACTGATCACAATGAAGAGTGGGTTTACTGTGAAGATAATTATCTTGGCAATGAGACTGATCACACTGCAGAGTGTGAAGACAGTTATGTAGAGCAAAGAGAAGCAGTAAGCGAATGTCACTATCTTTTTTAAGATCACACAAAACCTACTGGCTAGCACTGCCTCCGATGAGGAACACATGACGTCACTATCTTTGATTAAGAATCTTCGCCAAAATTTCATGGCAACTGATTCAAAATGGATCCAGAAGCTCTTATTCAAAAAATGATGTGGCGACATGGAAGCAAATGTGGTACGCGTTTGCTATAAAATTCTAGATTACTCGTAATTCTTTAACAACTAACAAGATAAGCTACGTTATATAACATTCATCATGTTATATGCAGATATAAAAAAAATTCATTAAATACCTCCAAATTTATAACATCTGATACCCGATGGTCTATCTAAATCTTGTGTTTCGGTCCAAACAACTAAAATTATTCCGAGAACAGGTCGTTACACTTGACTCTGGTCACATACTTAATCCGTCTACACTTAACCGGACAAGGCTCTCTGATTTCCTCACCGGCCAACACATGTTCCACTACCATCAGAAACTCCCATCAAGATAGAATTGTCACAAAAGTTTGTCATTGGTGAATACAATGAAAGTAAATGAGGGATTTAAAAGTAAAAAAGAGCAAAGAAAAGAAGTAAAAATTGGTTGTGAAAGAAATTGGAAAAAATGTTAGGGTTTCAGAATAATCATAGAAAACATTAAACAAATTTGATATGAATATGTTAATGGTTTTATGGTTTAGAGTGTAGAATCCGATTTTATAATCGAAGTGAGTCGACGATTTATTTAAAAAGGTAATAATGCGTTTTGACTCAGTTGAATCTATCGAAAATAAAAGCTAATAAATATCAAATCAAACGGAGTAATTAAAGATATTAAACATGATTTCGAGATATAAAAACATGATGAAGGATAGAAGACAAGAAAGAAAACATTCTCTACACACACTCATCACATTTTTCTACTTCTTTCTCTTTACACTTGTATCTCGATTTCTGTAGATAGGCTGCAAAATTATTAATACTAAAAATTTTTTGCTCCTCCATTTCTCTTGCTTTTCCGCTTCTCTTCGCTCTTCACTTCGTTCTTCACTTTGCTCTGTGTTTCGCTCTTCACTTCGATTGTCTCAAACTCTTGAATATTTACCTGAATGCCATTCACTTTTTTTTGTGTTTTAAGATGATCCAAGTCCCTAAATTATTTTTATTTATAAATTTTGACGGTTGTAGTTTCGGTTACAATAATAACTTGTAGGCTAGCCATTTCTTTGGTAGTAAATTAAGACGAAATAAAGCACATAATACACAAAAAGAAACTTCCATAGATGTAAATCGAAACGAAAGAAAATTTTAGTTCATTGAAGATGGAAAATATACGTATTCACAATAATCCCTGAGTCATCTTTCCACAAACTCAACAGTTATATTCACCGAGTAAAAAACGAAAGAAAGAAAACATAGAGGAGGTTCAGACACAAGTCAAAAGACAATTTCTTGGGTCTCAAGGAGATATTAACCAGATCAAAGTGTTAGTGAGAAATTGTCATCAATGATGATGTTACCTTCTTCAAGAGTTCAAGACTCTTTCAATGGCGGAAATGTAGAACTCTTTGGGCATTGTACCCACGATTGACTCTCGTTTCTCTCCGTTCTTGAAGAGCAGAACTACAGGTACAGCCTTTATCTCATACTCTTCAGCCATCGACGAGTCACTGTCTGCGTTCAGGACATAGCAGTTGAGTTTTCCGGCATAGTCCCCTGCTATTTCGTCTATTATCCTGTGGACCATCCTGCATGGACCGCACCAACTCGTGTAGAATTCTACTAGCACCGGCGTTTCGCTTTTCAGGACCGAGTTTTCCCACGACCTTCCTGTAACTTCAGATGCTGCATATTGTCAAACCGGAAAAGAAAAAAAGGCATAAGGATTTAAAAACTTATTATTCTTCATGTCATACTAACAAATCGAAGCACCAAGAGGAAGACTATCATAAAAAACTGTAAACAGTGTCCTGTGATACTAAACATGCTAACATATACTTAAACATGTGTATTAAACATCTACATTTCTATTTGTTTTGGTTTTTATGCAAAGTCTGTTAAGGAGCTTCGACCATATACTTTTCTTCACACTTTTAAGTCGCTTTTGCTAATCTAAACCCGCAAGATCTTCACACTTATCATACTCCATTTCTTTCTTTCACAGTCAACGAAGGTCGATTCGTGACCATTGTAAACATCTCCAAGTTCTCACAGAATTACTTTCTTGCCCACCACACTTCTTGGTTATAAATCAAGTTAAAGAAACTCTATTTGCTGCATTTCATCCCCACTTATAAGCTATGACCTCTAAGGAGCTTCGACCATACCATTTTTTAGTAGCTTTCTACAATCTCAACCTGCAAGATCTTCACATTGTTCTTAATTCCAATTCTCTCTCACACCCTTGCAGATAACTCCAAGTTCACAGATTTCTTAAACTAGATCAACAATATGAAAACTAGCTACACCTACATTAATGATCTAGATCAAGAAAGAAAACAGTTTGCCAAAAGACAAAGGGAAAGCACCATAAAGTTTCTATGAACACTACAACTTCACAGCTCATAAGGTTACCAACAAAAAAGTAAAGTCTATATCAATCAAACACAATCTTAATCAAGATTTGAAGATAATAGACTCTCATGAGCACTTCGATTGAAAAATTAAAAACCTCGATTTCTACTTAAAGAACTACACAAATACTCATGATTCATAAACCTGTAAGAAGTAGGTGAAGATCAAGATCATCAGTATATTAAGTACCTTTGGAATCACGCACGCAGAGAGCAGGGAATCGGAGGCGAGAGCCAGAGGAAGATACGAGGGATCGTCTATCGGTGAGAAAGAGAGAGGGAGCGGAGACGCTGGTGACTGGGAAGAGACGCGACGGAGGAGAAATCGATCGAGCTGAGGGAAACTGAGCGGAGTTGAAACATAACGACGAAGAAGAAGAAGAAGAAGAAACCGCCATTGAAGAGTGATTTGAGAAGTAGAGAAGAAGAGTTTTCGGGTTTTCGTCAAGAAAAGAAAAAATAGAAAGTTGGAGAAATAATGAAGAAGAAAGTGATTGATTTCAATTATTTGTCAGATCTGAGAGAAGAAAATCGAAAATGGAGAAAGGTGGGTCCCCAATAAACCGGACTACACTTGTCACATTAGTTACGTGCTTTTAAAAAACCAGGCCGGTTTAACCGTTATTCTTTATGGTTCATCGGTTCGTATCGTTTTAGAGAAAGGGTAAGTGTATTGGAATTTGCTAACATCGATTTACCTCAGACGCATTTATTTCATGAGATAAATCATATACAGTAAAACCTCTCTAAAATTAATTAATTAATCAAGATATCGAAAGTTTTTGTCTAAAATTTTTTTAAATCTTTTTTAAATAATGCTACATTAAAAAACTTAATGAATCTTTTAGTAAAAATAATATACAAAAACTTAAATTTATAATTAATAATCTCACCTATTACAGTTAAATATATTATGATATCAGTTAAATATATTATGATATCATATCTGATTATGTATGTGAAATACTGTATTTTATAAATTGATGACAATAATTTGAATGTTGATGATAAAATTGAAGATGATATTAATAATATATTTGAAAACAAATTTGAGTAATATATTTCACTTCTTTTAAATTTATATTGAAAAAAAAATAACATTAAAAAAATTATGTAATAGATAAATTATAGATAAATACTAACAAGACTTCAACTTTAATTAAAGAAAAACAAACAACAATAAAGTTATAATAGTATATGTTATTTAAAATATCTATGCATAAGTAAATATTATTAACTTAATTATGATATTATTGAGACCATGTTTTTACATAGGGATTTTAAAAAAACTATTATCTTGTAGTAGTAGGTACTTTGGTCTGTTATAAACGCTATTTTCTTTCGGTTGTCTGGGTGCATCATAATATCATAATTTGACTGTATCCTAGAAGGTATCAATAAAGGAGAGCAGCTCGTTTCCGCGGTTGTCTCCACGATTCGATCTATGTGGGGCAGGGGAAAACTATCATTGGAACACGCCTTATACAGATCGGTGAAGTCGAAATAAATTTTCCACGAGCCGCTTTGGTTAATTGACGAACCTTGTCTTCCAAGGCTTTCGTTCGCTGCGGGCCGAGCTTTCGTCTTTTCTGCTTGATCGGTTTGTAGGTTGAATTGACATCTTACTCATGACAAGCTACCAAAGGGTCAATTTCGAGCATGTCCTCAGTCAACTAGGCAGAGGTTGCGACGTGTTGGAGGAGGATGTCGACCAGCTCGTCTCTGATGTTGCTGGGTAGCTCGGCTCCGATCCCGACAGTTGATATGGATGCAATGGGTCTATATGAATTTGCTGGATGTGTTCGTGGGCAGGATTTTTCTCGGGGGAGTAGGTCGCCAACTAGTTTCGGCTCGATGTCCAAGCATATTCGAGACGAGCTGCGCAATTTTTGTTCGGTAATGAAATATGTTCACGATATCGTCTAACTTTTGCGGACAACGTAGAATTTTCTTGGAGTTGTGAATTTGAGGCACTGGTGGTAAATCGAGGGGACCGCCTTCATGAAATGTAGCTATGGGGTTCCGACGATGATGTTGTAGATGGCAAGTTTATCGATTACTAAGAACTTGACCAGCTTTGTCATCCCTCACATACGAGGAGCTTTATCTTTCCAATCGTCATGGTTGTGTCGCTGTCGAATACGGTTCGGTTATCGCTTTCACTCGGCTGATTTAGCTGCGGACGTCGTCGCGTTTATCCCTCCTTGGCAGAGCTAGGCTCGGTACTTTGATTTCGCCTTGCTTGAACGTGGCGAGGAGAAAGTCCTTGAGATGTCAGCAGTCTTCGGTTGTGTGTCATGCGCCCTTGTGGTATTCGCAGAATAGGTCCTCCTTCAGTTTGTCGCTGCAAACGTACTTTTTCCATTGGGGACGATGTGTGTCACTGACGTGGTAGTTTATCGCCCTTTCGCCCCGTTCATTCTATTTGTAGTCTCGGTCATAGTGCTGCCAAGGTTTGTGATGATCTTTGTCTTTTGGTTGGGTTGGCCTAGTGTTGGCGTGCCTTTTTGCCATAGCTACCTTTTCTTCTTCCATTTCTACAAAAAAGGCTGCTATGTGGAGTGCGTCTTCTAAGGTCGATGGTCTATTTAACTTGATATCGTCGTGGAATGCCGATTTGTACCATAGCCTATTTCTCAAGGCTATCAGAGCTATATTGTCCGCAATGATTACTTTGGTGACTATTGCCTTGAATCGACCTATGACGATCTGAGCGGTTCTTCCGGTCCCTGAGACAATGTGTAGAGATCGGCTTACGAAGCACCGTTCTCGATATACATGGAGTAATGCTTCAAAAAGACGGTGGAGAGCTGATTGTAGCTATCTATGGGGTTCGCCTCGAGTCGTGAAAATCAAGTCACAGCAACCTCATTCAGGTTTTCCACGAATAGCTGACAGTACCGGCATTGCGCTCCTCGACTTTAAATTGAACTCGGCCCATGACTATACTAAACGCGATCATGTACTGACGCAAATCTGAGTTTTCTTTCGTATCGTAGGTCGGGAATTATATTTTGCCGAAATGTTGGACTGAGACGTCGGTTATTCTTACTATAAAAGGGGTGTTTTGAGTTTCTTTTAGCATGTGGACCGAGCTCGTGGTTTGATAGACTCGCGAGACTATATCTCAAAGTGTGGTCTGTAGTCCTTCGATGGCGAGATCGCGTTCTCGCTCCGCGGTTCCTCCTTGAACTCGATTTTGTTCGTCGCGTGTGTAGATCTCGGCTGGCGGTGAGAGGTGGTGGACGAAGAAGTTCTTTTGTATGATGCAAAATGATCTGGTAATTACTTTACATGGATATGGATGATAACCATGTAAGATAATCTATAACATTAATTAAGATAACACCTGATTATTGTACAATATGAAAACCAAAACAAAAATAGCTATAGACATTAATGTAGTAGTAAATGAGGTGCGGTAATCATATTGATAACAACCATATTGTAATTTACTAATCACGTAGGATATATATATATACATATTATAGTAATAAATGAGTTGCAGTAACCTAACAGTAAAGATGACTAAAAAGTATATTAGAAAAGTTACCATAATAAAAGTTGTAATAAGATGTTTACATATCACTCCTCATACTCTCTCTCTCTCTCTCAAGTTGGTATATTGATCATAGATTTCTAACGAAGATATTCAAAAAGTTGTAAACCCAATAATTATCTCATGTATTTTTGGTGAAACTATTTGGCACTAATTGTTCCACCCTTCACACATGCATAGCAACAAGGGAACCACTTTGTATCTCATCTTGAGCATAGTGAGAATCCACCAAGGTATGTTTCGTATGATCATGAAACCGGGTTAGAGTCCTATTTTAACTCGCAAGTAACCACACTCATTAATTGATACTTCCATAGATGAATGTGATACTTTGTCTTGTTTCTTAGCTTTCCACACAACACAATGGGGTTATTTCCCAAACATGATATTGTGGCTCTTAAGACTTCTATCACGATATGATATGTATTTAAGGTTCCCATGGTAATTCCAAGCACTATTTGCTCTTGCGTCAATTAGGAAAGAGTGCCATCACACGACATAACTTGAAAGTCATTTCATATTGTCCACGTTACAGGCTTGAGGTATTGGCATTTCATAAACAAAATATACCAACATTCTCTTTTCAGTACTGAGAATCCTTCACAAACTAGTTTCTCTTAACAATATAATATCAATTTCAATTTACAATACTTTGTTAAAAAAAGTTTTATTGGTTTCATAAGGTAATACTAGTTTGCCGAACTAACAACAAAACATCAGATAGGATTGTTAACATAAAAGCAGTAAAATAAATGCAAAATACTACATTCACCCGGTCCTGTTCTTTAATTTGGTGAAGCTCTCTCGTCTTTGGCTCTTCTCCTCAGATTACTTTCGAGTTCTCCTTCTCAACCTTTGAGGCGTCTCTCTTTAATGGTTTGTGTTTTTTTAGTTTGTATTAGGATGGTTTGTCTAGTGTCTTTAGTCTACTGCTATGTAGGAGAATGGGTAGCTTTCGTTAATCTCTGGTTTATATCTGCCTAGTTGTTTTCTTAGCCTTGTTTATATTCGATTAGCATCTTCTTTTTCGGTGAATTTTTTGTCAGCCTCCTTCCTCCATCTTTTAGCTTAGATGAATAAGTAGTTTTCTCTTATGGTCTTTCTTAGTCCGTTCTTGTAAGGCTAACCTCTTATAGGGATGCAAAGTCTGTGATTTAGACTCTTTCAGATGAAAAGTAGGTGGTTAGGAGTTTAGATTCTCGTTTATGGTTTTTGGTTCTCGCTACTTGTCATAATTGGATATTTTTCACGGATTCTCCGTGCTTCGGTTCTATTCGGTCTCTGTTTGTAACTCCGTTTGTCGATATTTTGTGAGCTTTTCAGTTCAGCGATTACTGCTTTTTTATGCGATTTTCTTTGATCACAAATGTTTCTTTCATTCTCATGCGTTTAGTGGTAGCTACTATTTTCTCATTTCGTTTATATTTTTTTTTGGTTCTGAAGATGTAGATCTTTTCGGTTTCGTTTTCCTTAAAACATTAGGGTTTACGGTTTCTGTAAAACTTTCGAACTTTGTTTTCGGTTTATCTGACTTTGTAATTTTCTTTAGATCTTTCTACGGTTAATATAAATATCATTTAGACGAAAAAAGACGACGAGAGATAAACGGGTAGAAAAAACGGATAAATAACGCTATTTCTTTTTCGTTTTTTGTGATTGATATAGGATTATCAATCAAATTCAATATTTATTTCGTAGAAAAGAAGAGACGTATGGATAGAGATGAATGCATGAGTTTGTGTTGTGTGTGCTGTTTGTATGATAAGAGAGGGAGACAAAGTAAATTGCCGCGAAAGTTCCTTTTCTTTGTTTCGTCCTTTTCTTGGTCCACAGTCAATCTTCACATCGTGTACCTACCTTATTATATCTCAAATGCAAATGACCTTTTATACCCTAGTCCATATATAATATATGTGGTCCAAAAATTACACAATAAATAATTCTTTTTACTTGGTTTTAGCATAATTAATAATTAGTTTGTCATAAAAATATTTACAATTTCCCAACTTGATTTTTTTTGTTTTCAAGATCGTAGGTGTTCTGAACCTGTATTTAAAGTTAGTTTTTGAAAATTTTGATTTAATAAATAACATTTCTTACTAAGAACATAAGAAAACTTTGTTTTGAACTTCCTCACATATATAGAGTTAACATTTGAAAGTTCTAATTTTAAAAATAACATTCTGTACCAAAAGAAATCTGAATCTGTAACAGAAAAAAAACCAAATTTTTATATAAGTGCTAAATCACCACAGTTTTAAATATTAACTTCAATTTTGAGTACACACATGTATACGAGTCACAAACTCGATTACAATCTTAGAAGAATTTCATAGACTATTTATAAGTATTTAAATTAATTATAATAAAAGATGAATTATAGTGCGGTTGATTAATATTTTTTTCTTTATACTGTTAAACGATTAGATTTTTATTACATTTGATAGTGTAAACATCATCAATTATTTTTAAATTAATTCGAAATATAATTAGAACGTCATATCACTGACGTTTTTCAATATTATTTTGGAGTAATTATATGAGCTTTATATAAGACAAAAAAAATTGTTACTAGTTTGGAAAATATGTTGGTCTTTCACGTATAAACCTCAAGCGGTTTTAACGTTTTATACCAACCACGTAACCTCACACTATCTGTAAAAACAAAACAAGAGCGAATGCATTTTTCTTACTCATTCTGCCACGCTCACATTATTTACGTGTATTAAAAATATTTTAGATTTATTTTACCTTAAAAACCGATTTTGCATACAAATTGCAATGATGAATATTATTACCTGAGTTCATTTTTTTCCTTCTTATAATTAATGTTTCATATAGAAACATTTCGAGTTTCTTTATACAAAAAGTTGTACTATCAAGAAGATGTAAAAGATAGGTAAAAAGGAAACTATTATATTATATATATATATAAAAAAATAGATATTTAATTTAAAACTAACTTTAGGTATCTACCTAATTAACCCATCTTTATATCATTATCAATATATTCAATATATTGCTCTCCTCAATTATTAGTGATATAAATCTTTGTAGCTACCGATCATTTCTCTCTCTCTCCCTCTGTCTCTCTCTCCCTCTGTCTCTCTCCCTCTAAGCAAACCAAAACACAACAAGAACATAAAGCTATGGCTGGTATGCTTCCCGGAGTTGAGTGCGCGAGGAGGCGGCGGTTCCACGGCGGTGCTCCACCGATTGACTTATCCAACACGGCTTCTATGGCGGCAGCGACGAGACACGTTTGGACTCGGCGACCATCGTTCTCTCTCTACACTACCAATCACGAGAGTCACCAAGCATATGTCTCCTTCTCGGTAATGAAACGTCTAAAATAAAACATAATAAGTTAAAAAAAAACATTTTCTTGGGAAAGATTGTAACCTTTTTAAAACTTATAAAATTATAGGAGAGAAACGTTACGAACAAATCTTACGGTGAGTATAACGATGAGAAGCTCGTAGGAGCAGCGAAAGAAGCTAAGGAGAGGTTAGACGAGCGGCTGAGAAACCCGAGAAGAAGGTTCGATTTGGTTAAAAAAGCGTATGATAGCAAACCAAATCATAATTCACCTTAAAATGCGCCGTGCCAGCTCAAGCCTTTTGCTTTTGTTTCCATGATAATGACGCATGATGATGTATTATTTATCTTTCAGAACATGAGGTATCACATGAGCATATCATTGTGAGATTGCCTTTTGTCGGACAATTATTTTATCCTCTCTGTCAGGCGCATTTTAGCAAGTGCTCTTTATTTAATTTTCTAAGTTGTTATATTGTGGAAAATTCTAACGGAAACCACTAGGCAGCTTCCAAGACTACCAAATTTGAGATTTACTTCTCTTGAATTTTGATTTGAATTTTCAAGTTCAGGCAAAATGGTAAAGACAAAGTGAATGTATTGGAGCAAGGGAAAGGTAAAACTCACAGGGAGTTACAAACAGAGGTGGTCGGATTGAAGAAGAGCCGAGGAAGGCTGATGGAATGGTTCCGGTCGAGAGTTAGAGAACAACAAGACTGTGCTATATGTCTAGACCAGTTCAAAATGGGTGAGACATTGGTCCACCTACCATGTGCACATAAGTTTCACTCTGTGTGCTTATTGCCTTGGCTAGATACCAACGTGTACTGCCCTTATTGTAGAATGGATATTTGGAACTAAATCCAAAACTTTTATGTCATATTTCTTGCTGTTTTTTTTATGAATAGTCTTAGTTCTTAGGATTTAAAACATAAATACACTATTATTGATCGATACTCTAGGAAGTCTCAAATCCTCCATTTTCTGGTCATGGCGGTTTTCTCTTCTTCCGTCTTTATAAACACGGTTTCCATGTGCAGGTCGTCCTTCAGCGTTTACGGTTAGTTAAGTTTTAGTTGCGGAAACTTGATTCGTACCAAAGTGTGTTTCGTAATGTGGATAACGCCGCGTCATATGTTACTGTGACCCGAGAGACTATCGCTTTGATTCGCTCGATAAAGGATCTTAGAGACTCCTTTTGGCCTGCGCCATCGTATACATATCGGCGTTGGATGTTCCTTGCTAGATGTACACGAAGTAGTGCTTGAGAAAAACGGTAGAAAGTTGATGCTAACTGTTTATGGAGTTTGCTCCATAAAAAATGGCAGTAGTCGGTATCTCGTTCTTTAAGCGTGAAATATGTCTCATCGCTATGTTAAAAGCAGTTATGTATTGACTGTGATCTGAGTTCCCTTTATCACATGAAAACTTGATCTTCCCTTGGTGACGCACCAGGACGCTCGTTATCCAGACTATGAATAGATGTGGATGTCGATTCTTCTACAAGGGCATATGGTGTCTTTTTTTTGTGACGACGGACCTGAATCTGAAGATGGATCAACTTTAGTTTCCATGTATGAAACCATCTTGTACTATGTGGGTATCATAGAATAGAATTGATGACTCTTGTTTTACAATATAGACATGTTGTGGGTGTTTTCAGAACGTATTAAAGAAACTCCTTAACGATTTCAATTCTAAACCATCGCTATTTAGCCCTGATGTCCATCCGTGTTCAATTCAAGCATAGTGGTGATTAGTTCATATCATTTCTATATTATGTAGTTAATATAAAATAGAATTCATAAGGATCATGTACTATGTCGATTCTAATGCTGAAGAAGATGTGCTGAGAAACCTTCATATTCCGATGGTGGTTCCGATGAGTTCGAGAAGATAAGATCCATTGATTCTCTCACCTTCACACATCCCTTCCCTCTTTTTGATAATTGTTTGATGAAATCTGGAGGGGGATACACCAAAATGTTTTCACGGTAAATTCAATTTGGAAAAAAATCTAGAAAAACAAGTGTTGTCTGATGCCTTGTAAAATTTTCACTTTTGTGTGTAATATACAAATATCATTATCTGTTTAACTTAGTAGTTGTGGAGCTTATATTTGAAGACTACCATACTATATATCAATAGAAAATAGAATATAATATATGTGTACACTATTCAACATGGCGGTTAGACATTCATCTGCAACGATAATTTTTTTTCTTTATGTAAGTAAAAAGGAAGGGTTAAACGCATTAAAAACTTCAATTTCGTAATTGAGTCCCAGCTACACATTATAGTTTTTCTTCTGTAAGTTTTTCACAATGACGCATATGAGTGGTTGCGTGAAGTTTAAGTAGATACATAGTTATAACCCCCGTTAAGCCTGCTTGAAATTCATTTATCTATTTTAAAATCTACAAAGACATATAAAATACAAGTAAATCATAGAAACGGTATAGACATTTTTGACCAAAAAATCTGCATAGTATGTTCATGTACAAATGCGTCACTCGCATCATATCAAAGGATTTAACTGAATCGATGAGACAATATCACCGCACTAGGTACAATTTCATGACAAATATAAATATTATATTCTATATTTTGATATTTCTACCATATGTAGCACATAGAATAAAAACAGAGTCATTCAAAAATAAAGTGAAAATAGATTATCAACTTTAATATACTAAATATACGACCCACCATTATCATTTGTAACTACATGGACAGCTAAGTTGTGTCACTGCTAGACATAGGGATATTTTCGCATATAAATTTAATATATACATGTTGTACTCTAACCATCACATTACTATAGTTATAAAATGCAATAGAGTTTTTTTTTGTTATTGTTCCTAATTACTTTTATATTTATTGATGTAAACAAAAAAAATTTATGTAAACTACAGAAAGCCCAATAAATATGAGATCAACCAAAACCAAATCAAAACCAGTAAAATAATAATCAGAAACCACGTGAACAGAACCATAGTTGGAGTTGGAGCCTGGAGGGTCCACCAAGTGTGGGCGACTCGTGGTATTTATTTATATATTTGGTATAAATGACTCAATTCTACTTGCATCATCACATGTATCACCAAATTTTGTTATGCACTCTTTATGTGAATGAGTTTTAAATTTTTTTGACACTTTTCTTACTCCAGATCGTGTTCTATATCTATAGTACTGTTTATTATAGTTTCAGCTTTTATCTTTGTTAGCAGGTTTGTCTCAGTTGCTGTTATAACCTCTTTTACAGAAAATTTATAAATTGCTTCATATCCTAATATGTTTCCTCTGTAACACAGTGAGTATTCTCCTTTCTTCACATACTCTTTTTGCTCTGATTTAATGCATTCTCTTGAACCTTAGACCGTTTCTTCTTACAATCAAGTTCTTCTTCAATCTTATCAATTTTGAGTTGCAACCCTTTTTTCTCTTTTACTAAAACTTTGCAGGTTTCCCGAAGATTTCAAATATATCATGAAACACAGATTGAGGATGGAACTCTTCACATCTTGAGCTACTAGTCGAATTATTGTTTTTATCAATGCATCTATCAGCCGAATGTATAGAACAAGAATCAGCTTCAACTTTAGCTTATCCAAATAATGCCACAGTGTTAGATAACACTTCTTCATGTGTATCTCGTTCTGAATCTTCACCGTTGGAATTCATAAGCAACTTCTTATATTCCTCTTTTTTTTATCTTAACACACTCATATTTGGTGTCGTCTATCACCTTTGCAAGTATCACACTCGATTCTTCTTTTTCTCTTCAGAACTTGTTCAACCTTCTTTTCAACGATATCTATGAGTCTTTCTATTTTATAAGACCCAAAATTTTCTTCACTACCACTAACTGAGCAGACATTGATTCCATATGTTAGAGACGGGTTTCGCACCTATAAGTAAGCCCGTCTGAGATAAGTCTTCGGCCCATGATAAGAAAGCCCACGATGAGAGAACGACAAAGAAAGGGAAGATTTCCATATTCGACGAAGGAGAAAATGAAGATTTCCCGATCGTTTGAGAAAATGAAGAATTCCACATTCGACGAAGGAGAAAAGGAAGATTTGCAAGATCACATCGAAGAAAGAGGAAATGAGAATCCGACAATATTGTTGGATTATGAAGGATTGATGAGTATAAATAGTAGAGACGATCCTTGAGTAGTGGGAGCTATTATTGATGATTAGCGAACGAGAGAAGAGATAATATATATCTAATCTCCGAGCTCGTCGTAGTAAGAATAGATTGGCGTCACTTCGACGATCTGAGAATAAAACCATTGTAATATCTTTAAACTTTCGTTTAATAAAGAGTTTCTTCCTAAATCTACAAGTTACCTACGTCAAGATTAACTTGTGGGGTTCCACATCAACACCATAGTCGTTTGATGCCTTAGACGGTAACCCCAACTTATAGACATATAACCTTCCGAGTACATCATCAAAAGTCGTATTCTCTGTATCAAAATAAACTTCTATCACAGTCTTTATCATATGAAATATATGAGGTCAACCTCTCAGCAACTAACTTCTTATCTTTGTTTTTCTTCTCCTAAGCATAAGAATTTTTTTTTCAATCTTGAATATACTCTCCAGGATGCTTATCCAGTTCATGAACGCCTCTTGATTCGTCTTTATCAGCTACAATCGTTTGTGTAACTCAACACTCTAAATCCATGTCAGCAATAGCACATCTCAGCTTCCTGTAGTATCACATGTACTATTTCATGACTAGTACAAAAATACTTCAAACAGCTGCATATCAGTAATTCTTAGAACTCGGTCTTCACAACATTAGCAATCTTCCCTTTTGGTGATTAAGTTTTAGAACCCAAGCACACAATTAATGCTTCATATCAACATCATGTTTCATGCTACATCTCAAAAGATCTAATACCTTCAATATCAAAGTCTAATACCTCAAAAAGATAGAAACAAAATTTGTATACATGAAAGAGATCAATCTAAGCGAAAAATATAATGGACAAATCCCCTAGAAACACTATGTAATTTCCAAATAATTGGAACTTATTCGATCCAATAAGACTCCTAACCCATTTTTGAAAAGAATATACAGCATCTTCTCAACATTTCATAAACTTGAAATGAAAAAAAAAACAATTGAAACATGTTCTTATAGAATTTTTTCCCTGTCAACAAAACATATTACTAATTAAGAATGCATTTATCTTCTAGTATCCTAAAAATTAAAAAAATTTAATATTTATGCTATTTAAAAGCTGTTATTTTCTTTCCTTTATATATATTTTCTAAAACAATTTGTAACAAGTTATAGTGTTGGTCAAAAAAAATCTCTTGAAATTCAATATTTTTTCCTCATCTATCGACATTTAAAGTTAACATTTTTTCCACTAATGGTAACAATATCTCTACAGTTGGTGCATTAAATAATAGAATGTACTTGCGGAATCTTCTTCTTCTAATAAATACTAAAAAAAATTCAAAATATTGATTTTAACATGTCTTCAAACAAAGGAAAATGGGTAAAATTTGGTAAACTTAATATACAAATTTAGTAGCACTATAATTCTAATGTCACTTTTTCTTAGGATATAAACATTTTTTGTGTTATCAAAACAGGTTCATACACAATCAAAAACCTCATCACAACAAATGTCAAGCCACAACGCACCACAGCCACCAAGACCTCTGACCAAGCAACACTCATGGTCGCATGACGTGAATCGCAACAAGGCTTGGCTAAGGAAGAAAAAGAAACAACCATTAGATCTCATTCGTCGAACCAAGAGCGTCACGAACGACGAACTTGAGGAGCTTAAAGGTTGCATCGAACTTGGGTTTGGGTTTGAGCCAGATTCTCCTGATTTGAATCAAAGACTCACCGATACAATCCCTGCTCTAGATTTGTACTGTGCTGTTCATAGACAATATAGTAACCATGTGTCTCGGACTTCATCGTTCGCTTCGGAACGTGATGGTAGCAGCTCTACTAGCACCACGAAGATAGTCGAAAAAGGTATATGAATCCAAATTATGGAATCAGTTTGTTTTTGTTTTTACGTATCTCCCGACTAGTATATGTGTCAGAATGCTCTTTGGTTGGTTTTGCACACAAGCCTACCACGTATAAACATCTAGGCCAAAGCTTAGAAGTGTTTTTTTTTATGTTTTGACGTATCTTCCGACTAGTTATATGTGTCAGCATGCTCTTTAGTTGGTTTTGCAAAAAAGCCTACCACGTATAAAACATTTAGGCCAAAGCTTAGAAGTCTTTTTTGTTTTGTTTTGTTTTGATACGATGATTAATTTGAAAAGGTGATGATCGGAAGACAATGAAGCAGAAGCTGAAGCAATGGGCTCAGGTGGTAGGTTTTTCGGTGCAGCAATTCTCTAGAAAACCAAATTGATGCAATTCAAATTTCTTATAGAGATGTACAAAACAATGGCTATTATGTAATATATAATGCTGATTTAATGCTCTTCAATGTTTTTTTTTATCTTATTATGCAAGCTGTTGAACGGTTTGAAGATTTGATTGTTAGTTTTTGAAGTAAATGTGAATTAAAACCAACATGGTAGATTGATATTTTGTTATGAGTTTTTATTTTATTTGATACTGCCAAAAAAATAAAAGTATGTTTGGAATATTATGGAGATGCATCATGACAAGTCATTAACAATAAGAAATCATATATTATCTTTGGAGCTAGAGTGAATGCTTTGGACAAGAGTGCAGTAAAGATTGTTTGATTTGGGTATTAAGAAAAAAGAAGGAGAAGGATTGTCTTTCAGTCTACCAAAATGTTTCAGTTCAAATTAAGAGAAGGCTCATTAACTTCATTCAAGAGAAGTTACTGTCTCATATTCATGGTTGGTTTTCAAAAGCTTTATCTCAAGTGGGTAAGGAGGAGATGCTTCTCAATTCGATTTGTCTTGCTCTTCTTGTCTATGTAATTTCCTACTATAGATCGCCCAAAAGTCTGTGCAAAAATCACAAGTGTGTTGACAGAGTTTATGTGGAACAGTCGCTATGTCCGGCCCTCAAAATTTTTGGGCATGGAAGCAAAAAGAAGTTATGGGTTTCATAGTTAATGACTTAGAAAGGAAAAAAAACCAAAAAGTTGGACTAGAAGCAGAAAAAGAACTATAGACTTCCTAGCTAATAACTTAGAAAGAAAAAAATAACCAAAAAATAAATATGAAGTCACAAAGGTTTGAACCTCCTACCTCCATCAAACCAATCTGAAATATTAACCACTAAGAGACCAGCAAAACTGGAAGCACACAGTTCTACAGCTTGTACCTAAGGCTGGCACTGGAAGTCGTACAGATAAAAAGAATATCCCATTGATGGATTAACATAAGCTGTGTCAAAAGAAAAATGAAGGTGGACTTAGTTTTCATGATATACGCCACTTAACCAAAATTCTCATGTATAAACAAGTTTGGAGAATATGGCACGAACCATGATTTCTACGATATGACAAGAAAAATTGAATAATTATTTTTAATAATGATAAAAACAAAATTAAAATTAGAATAATCGATTACCAATATTGGATGAATAAAGAACGGTTTATCTGGAGCCGATATACTATTTCTTAATTTTTTTATTGTATCATTTTTAATTATATGTAGTGTGATAGTTTTGATACAATCAAAATCTCATGATAAATACACATTGACTATTTCCTAGCACTCAAAATATAAACTAACGAATATAGAATCTATGTTATAGTCTCAACACAAGAACTAAAACTTGAAAAAAAAAATGATGATGAGGGAGTGTGGCTTTTTAATATGTTGTTTGTATGAATGTGTATAAAATGAGGTACACAAGTTTCATTTTTAACTTTGAAAAATCAAACGTCTATAATATCTTAATCGATTCTTGACAATTATCATAACTGAATATTATTTTACGTGTTTTGACCAAAAGAATAAAGAAAACAAAATATTATTGTTTGACCATACAAGATAAATAAAAAATTTCTAAAATGGATTTGTATTTTTGTGTTTAAAAATAAAAATAAAAGATCAACATACATTTAGTTTAAAAAATAAATTACTCGACATGATGTCCAACTAATAAAACCAAACTCAAATCGATATTCAGACATGCAATGTGGGATATTTGCTAAGTTTTTTACATTTAGCCAAATTTTAAAACTTTTCAAATCATCCATTTTGGACCTACATTTCTCTTTATAAACGAGTCTAATTTTGACAAGTGAATACACTACCTCATAATGCTCACGGCAAGGACTACATCTGCCCAATATCTAATCATTCTGACGAATGTTTTCGCCAAAAAAACTCACGAAAAAATGGTATATAATTATCTGGTGAAAATCGAGTTCCCACACTTTTGTAGAAGAGGTTCGATGTCAATCTGATTCTCTAAACCAAGGCATTGCCAAGATTTCATGATGTTCTTATATGGGGCTTCTCTAAGAAAAGGTCTTTACACCTCTCAGAGTGGTTATCGTCTTTTAGATTTGTCTATGATCAGACTTTAGGCTGCACTTGGATTTTGATTTTGTTTAACTATGTGAACTCTAGCAACAACTCTGAGACGATGATGTTTGAGGGTTCCAAAACTTTTTCAAATTCAAAGTCATAGTCTCTTGCGTTGGAGTTTTTGTATATTTGTTTGATTTATTTAATATACACTTTTTTATATTGGTTTGATTTAAAATATTTTGATCATTTTAATCAAAAATAGATATAATTTACAAAAAAAATTAAAATAAGTTAGTTTTCGAACTAAATAATATATTTGGATTATTTTGACAAATTCCATTTTAACAAAAACAGTTCACTGAAAACTAGTAAAACAAGGATAAATTTTAAGATTACGATAATTTTTGTAAATAAAATTTTAAATATTACAGTTTTTTAATTATTTTTAAAAAGGTGAGAGTTTCATTACCGGTCTCCCTCTTTTTAGCATATTTTCCATGTTTTCGGAAATTAACATCAAAATTAAGTATAATTTTGATTTTTTTAAAAAAATTTCAAAATTTATTTAGAGAACCTGGGTAAATAAACTTTCACTTTTTTCAATAAAATTTTAAAACCGTAATCTATTTTTAAATTTTAATGGAACAAGCTTTTTTACTGACAAAAAATGAAGTTTTATAAAAGATTTGGATTTTTATTTGTTTTTAAATATGTGTTTTATATGTTTATCTTTATCTAGTTTCAATCGTGTTAGGCTTTTCTTGTAAATTATATAAGAAAGTTGATGGGCTTCTAATATTTTGTAATCTACCAAAGTTGGAATTTTAATGAAAATGTGGTCGATAGAAAAATATTTATGTTTTTGACAAAAATGAATTTTTTATTAATATTCCCAATTTGTTTTGATCATCTTGTACCTAACTGAGTCGTGTATTTTTCACAAATTTTTAATAAAGAAAATGACAAAACAAATTGATTAACACTTGCCCCCCAGCTCAAGCTAGGCCAACTTAAGTAAAGTTATATTTTCAAAGCAGATTCGAATATATAAGCAAAACATAAAATATGAAAAAAAATATTTATCAATTTTAAAACTAAATAGAGAAAAATAAATAAAATAATCGATAGAAATTTCGATTTTGTTTCAATAAGTTTCAAATGTTCTAAATAAAACTAAGAAGTTTTAATTTTGATCCGAGAACCTACCATATGATTGGTTCTTGAATCTTGATGTGCCATAGATTTGTATCAGGCTTTCCCAAATTTAAATGAATCATAAATGTTTGGTTTGGTTTTTTTCAAATCTAACCAAACCTAATTATCCTAATGGATAGTAGATCGACAAGCTTAGTCGATTGGATTTATGTGATTTTTTGGAGGTTGTAGTCTTACTTATGTTGGTGTAGGTGAGTGATCAAGTTTATGATTATGGATATATTGAGTTGGTCATTCATTGGTTTGTAGCCAATCTTCTTGAAGGATTATATAGGAGAGATGAGGGAGTGTGGAAGCCACACGTGAAATAGCGGTGGAGATATAATTTGGATGGTCCCGGTTTGGACCGAACCGGAGAAGTGTCTTTCTCATCTTCTTGTTTCTTAGACGTCGTGAGAAGTCATACGTTATAACGTGAAGATTATTATAAAAGCCATAAGAGCCACTAGCTATTTTATTATTATTGTTATAATATCCACCTTAAGAATGTAGGGATTCTTTTTTTTTAATTCCAATAAAAAATGCAGGTCTTTCTAGTTCTTTTTTTGTTGTTTTTTTGTTGTGATATTGCAAAATGAAACTGTATTTGGTACAGTATGTGTAATGTTATTCTATGATTTTTCTATGTTCCAGTCACAAGCGGAACTAAAAAAATTGTTTGAAAAAAACAAAATAAAGTTGGATGATATATAATGATTTGAACAAAATTGAGTTTGATATTTGTAATTTGTAGCTTTCTATGTAAACTGTTGATTTTTAGAGAGATAAGAAAAAGTTAAATATGCAGAAACATAGCTTTTTTTCAATTTTAAATATATAATTTTTATATAATTATGAATTATCGACTGATTTTTTATTAAAAATAAATGTAATCGTCAAATAGTATATTCATCAAAATTTGTAAATGAATCTAAAACATAATATATTTTAATTGAGTAATAAAAATAATTAGATCATTTCATATTTTGAAAAAAAGATATTATAACTGGAATTTATACAAATCATTCATTCAAAAATATATTTTTTTACGTAATAAAATCCAAATTTTTAACATTTAATTAATTCTGTTATCGAATAGTCTATTTTCTAAAAATTTTAATAAATTTAAAACATAACATTATTTTTATTTGCTAAATAAAAATAATTAGAAGAAATTGATCTCTATCCTAAATTTATATGGCAAAAAAATTTCAAGTAGAAACCATTATATCACTTAGTTAACTCAAATTACATATTACTCTTGAGAAAATAATAAAGTTTTATGAAAATTTTCATACTTTAATAACCAAAGATATACCTTCACTAGGATATTACTGCCGTACATTTCTGACGACCGCCATTTCTTTTTCTATGTTACTCAAATACTTCTGTCCTTAAGTAGTAGTTATGTCACCTCGACGTATACTAAATTGCAAAACGTTAAAAAATATGTAATTATAACTTTTGTTGCTATGGATTGTGCGAATAATTTATAAACATAAATATAAAATTAACGTTGTGCTGTTGACAGAAGAAGAAAAACAAAAAAAATAGAAGACATTGCGATGATATTTGTTCATGTCTCTACAATAACGCTAAAGAACGCCTATGACGAAAATAATTAATTAATAATCTACTAATATTTAGTTAGGCCATTCATAATCTCACACAACTATGTGCTAAGCAACTTGTTTTAGTAGTTTAATAAACTCTTTACTTTATAAAACTTCCTAATCAGCACATCAAACTTGAGTCTTCTCTAATCGTTAATCGTAATTAGTAATGATTAAAATATTATTAAAAAATAGTAATGATTAAATTTTTTAACTATATGAAGTGTTGAGTATGAATATTATATTTTTATGTTAACTGAAGGCTACTTGAACATTTAAATATATTATAATATCCTGTTGTCCACTAAATTTATAATAATATTTCATAAATTAGAGTAAAAAACAATAAATAAGATATTTTTATATTGCTAGTCTGAAAATTTCTCATCAAAAGATATAAAATTATTATAGAATTACAAAACAAAATTATTAATAAAGACATTTGAAACAAATAAGTAAAATATTAATGTTTTTAATCGAAATTTTTACTCAAAAATAGATTATTAATTTATTATTTTCTTGTAATGATTTTTTATGTAAAAATTGTATTTTTTTCTTACATAAATTTTTTACTTTCATATTACATTACAAAACCTAGTATTTGCATTATTTTTTTTGAAAAATAAACAAATTAATACCAATCATTTGGTTTAAAATCTTTAATTTTCATGTTTCTTAACGATTGATGCAACTTGACCAGAAATAGAATAAGGTTTTGTTTAACTAATAAGACCTTCTTGGTAATGTTTTGATTATATTAATTTTTGATTACCATTCGAATATGAAACAAATACCGGGATGACAAAAAAAAAAAATGAAACAAATACCGGTTAAATATGGTTTCCAAGTCAAAGCTGCATATTAAGAAAATCAAAGTAAATGATACATTAATTCAAATTTAAAATTATAAAAACAAAAAACAAAAACAAAAAAAACAAGAGAGAAAATCGGGGAAGTGTCTGTTTCCTCATCACAACAGATGATCAGAAGAAACTTGACCCTTTGGATTGCTCAAGAGCTCTTCTCTTCCCTCTACAAAAAATGGCCGCACGTCTCCAACCTTCTCTTACCATCCGCCACCATGACTTCTTCTTCTTCTTCTCTCTCTCTCCGTTTCTCAGCTCCTCACACTCTCCTCCCTTCAACGAAACCCAGAAGATCCGTCATCGTCGCCGCGCAGTCCGCTCCTCCGGCGGAATCCACCGCTTCTCCTGCCGTAGACGCGGATCGTCTCGAGCCGAGAGTCGAATTGAGAGATGGGTTTTTCATTCTCAAGGAAAAGTTTCGAAAAGGGATTAATCCTCAGGAGAAGGTTAAGATCGAGAGAGAGCCTATGAAGCTGTTCATGGAGAATGGGATTGAAGAGCTCGCGAAGAAATCTATGGAAGAGATCGATAGCGAAAAGTCTTCTAAAGAAGATATTGATGTTAGACTTAAGTGGCTTGGTTTGTTCCATCGCAGGAAGCATTCGTGTATGTTTGATATTCTTCTTCTCTAATCATCTTTTTCGATTTGCTTTTCTGTGTGATGGAATTAGGAGAAGTGGCCAAAATAGTGGAATCTATGTTTCTCTTGATTAGAACTTTAAAGGTTTCTTCTTGACTCTTTGTTGTTGGTTTGCAGATGGTAAGTTTATGATGAGGTTGAAGTTGCCAAATGGTGTGACCACAAGTGCACAAACTCGGTACTTAGCGAGTGTGATTAGGAAGTATGGTGAAGATGGATGTGCAGATGTGACAACAAGACAGAACTGGCAGATCCGTGGTGTTGTGTTGCCTGATGTACCTGAGATTTTGAAAGGTCTTGCTTCGGTTGGGTTAACGAGTCTCCAGAGTGGAATGGATAATGTGAGGAACCCTGTTGGGAATCCTATAGCTGGGATTGACCCGGATGAGATTGTCGATACAAGACCTTACACGAACCTTCTGTCGCAGTTTATCACTGCCAATTCCCGTGGAAATCCCGATTTCACTAACTTGTGAGATTACATTTTTGACTTTCATGCTAAGATTTAGTTGTGTTTGGTGAGTGAATGAATATGCTAAGAGGAGTTTTTGTTTGTTTGTTTGTTGCAGGCCGAGAAAGTGGAATGTGTGTGTTGTTGGGACTCATGATCTCTATGAGCATCCACATATCAATGATCTAGCTTACATGCCTGCTAATAAAGATGGTCGGTTTGGATTCAATGTGCTTGTGGGAGGATTCTTTAGTCCCAAAAGATGCGAAGAAGCTATTCCTCTCGATGCTTGGGTCTCCGCTGATGATGTTCTTCCGCTCTGCAAAGCCGTCCTAGAGGCCTACAGAGATCTCGGAACCCGAGGAAACCGACAAAAAACGAGAATGATGTGGCTCATCGACGAACTTGTAAGTACACTCACTCTTCTTGCAATTTCTTATTTAGAAAATTTGGTTTTGGGGGTTCGTGATTGTTGATTTGTTTGCAAAAAAATTAAAGGGTGTTGAAGGATTTAGAGCTGAAGTAGAGAAGAGAATGGCAAGCGGTAAACTCGAGAGAGGATCTTCCGAGGATCTTGTGAACAAACAATGGGAGAGGAGAGACTATTTCGGAGTCCACCCTCAGAAACAAGAAGGTCTTAGCTACATTGGCCTTCACGTTCCGGTCGGTAGGCTACAAGCAGATGACATGGACGAACTTGCTCGATTAGCTGACACCTACGGCTCAGGCGAGCTTAGACTCACGGTAGAGCAAAACATTATCATCCCAAATGTGGAAACATCGAAAACCGAAGCTTTGCTTCAAGAACCGTTTCTCAAGAATCGGTTCTCACCCGAGCCATCTATCTTAATGAAAGGCTTAGTTGCTTGTACTGGAAACCAGTTTTGCGGGCAAGCGATAATCGAGACCAAACTAAGAGCTTTAAAAGTGACAGAAGAAGTGGAGAGACTTGTAGCCGTGCCAAAGCCAATAAGGATGCATTGGACAGGATGTCCCAACACTTGCGGACAAGTCCAAGTGGCGGATATCGGATTCATGGGATGCTTGACTCGTGGCGAGAACGGGAAGCCTGTCGAGGGTGCGGATGTGTATGTCGGAGGACGAATAGGAAGCGACTCGCATATTGGAGAGATCTATAAGAAAGGTGTTCGTGTTACGGATTTGGTTCCTTTGGTGGCTGAGATTCTAGTCAAAGAATTTGGTGCTGTGCCTAGAGAGAGAGAAGAGAATGAAGATTGATTGATTCAAAAGCTTTTGGATTTTTAATAAGTTGAGGACTATAATGGTTCTCTCTCTGTCTCTCTCGCTCGTTTCAGACTTTGATACTTGATACTTTGTGTTTGTGCCCATAAATTTTGGGTTTTGTAGCTCCCTTGTTGTTGTAACTTGTAACTTTGGTCTTGGTTGTTTTGTAATATCTTGTTTTTATTAATGTAGTTATATTCTGATTCTTTGCCATAAACTTTATAAAAATGAAAAGTTATAAAATTTGTGACTTGATTCAACTTTTAGTAATTTTTCTTTCTTCCAAAATAAGATATTTTTTTTAACAACTGCTTATCATTAATGATGCATAATGTGATTTTCATGGAGAAAGGAAGTGATACAAATGGGAACATAATAATGATATTTGAAATCACAGTCAAGTGGTAGTTCTTCCTTTGCTAAACGATTTGCGACTCTGTTACTATCCCGTTGAACACATGTATAGATGACCTTTTCAAACTTTCTTGCCCATAATCTGATATTACGAACCCAGTTATGATGGCCAAAATTGAGTCTTTTACCCTGAAGTAGGGACGGTATTTGAGCATTATCACCTTCAAATATTATTTGCCTATATCCAAGACTCCAAGAGTGTTGCATCCAAAACATTAAAGCTTAGAGCTCTGCTTCTAATGGTGAGGAGCAGCGACGACCCCGTCCTTGTCCGGCCCCCTTGAAAAAGCCATTATTATCCCTTAGTATCCAGGCCGCACATTTAATAAACTCTGTATTCGGTTGTTTCCATCTTGATCTTGTTGAGCATTGCGTCATGTTTGTATGCTGTACATTGTTTGAGCTCTCTGAATCTGTCATCTCTTGTAGTTGTATACACTCCATTGTGTCCATACGAGCATTCGACAAATCTTGGTACCAGAGACTGTTTTTCTTTTGGTAGATAAGAAGATTACGACTCTTCCAAATCCTCCATAGAATCCAAATAGGCAATTGCCTTATAGAAGCTGGTATGTCGTCTTTCTCATGACAATCTAATATAATATCGGAATTTGTGCTGCTCTCCAAATTTGTTGGACATAGGAACATGAGAAAAACATGTGCTCAAGAGTCTCATTTTCCTGGAAGCATCATTTACAGATTATATCCCGCGTAATACCTTTTCGTTGCAGATTTCTTCCATTTGGTAAAGCATTCGAGAGTACTCGCCATATGAAATGTCTCAACTTTGGTACAGTTTTCAATCGCCATAACTGATCTTTAAATGATCCTGCCGGCATGTTAACATCATGAGCATATGCAGGGTGATGTGTTGCAAGCCAATATCCAGATTTGACTGTGTAAAGTCCCGTTTCAGTGTAATGCCACCCATTTAAATCTTGTATCGGGAGAGATGTAAGTCTTAAACTGCGCAAATGTTCATAATCATCTGCATCAATCTGGTCCTCAATCTTCCTCCAACCCCATTCATTGGCATTAGTTTTAAAAAGATCTTTAACAACCATAGCAGTCCTATGTACGCTTGCCTTACTTGCTGGTGGTCGCGGAGGATGTGTGGGTAACCAGGAATGGATTGATTTACCATCCCCAATCAGAAATCGCATTCATTTATGCAGTAAGTCTCTACCACTAAGCAAAGATCGCCAAACAAAAGATGGTTTTGTTCCCAATCCAGCTTGAAGAATTGTACTATCATTAAAATACCTACCTTGTAGGATCCGAGCTACTAAGCTTGATGGGTTTTGTAACATGCGCCAGACTTGTTTTGCCAACATAGCAATATTAAATTTCTCAATATCTCGAAAACCAAGTCCACCTTCTTTCTTTGGCAACCTCATCTTTTTCCAGGCTACCCAATGCATCGATCTTCTTCCACTGCCTTTACTCCACCAGTAATTGGACAAAACACTATTGATCTCATCACAAATCTCCTTTGGTATCTTAAAACAATTCATGGTATAGACAGGTAAAGACAACGCAACCGTCTTCAAAAGTATTTCCTTTCCTGTTTCTGATAGAAACCGATGAGACCAACTATTTGCTCTCTGTTTAACGTTATGTATGATATAATCGAAAAGCTCTTTTTTCTTGTTTCCAAACTGTTCCAGTAGGCCAAGATAATTACCACAATCACCATCATTGTGGATATTCAGAATTGCTCTTAACTGTGCTTTACGATTATTGTCAACACGAGAGCCAAATGTTATTGCCGATTTTTTGCAGATTAACAACTTGGCCAGAGACTCGTTCATAATCAGATAGTATGGTCATGATTGTGAAGCAAGACGTTTTATTAGCATGGCAGAAGAAAAGTGAATCATCAGCAAATAAAAGATGACTGATTGTTGGTCCAGGAGAGCTAAGCTTAATGCCTTTCAATGATTTCTTCGTTTCAGCCATGAAAAGAATATGACTTAAACTTCTGCACATAAAACAAAGATGTATGGTGAAAGAGGGTCACCTCGTCTTATTCCTCGCTTTGGTGTAATCTGACCATAAGGCGCTCCATTGATCAAAGTACTAAACGAAACTGTTTCCACGCAAGTCATGATCCATTGAATCCATTTACCATCGAAACCCATTCGCTGCATCATATCTCGTATGAACTGCCACTCAAGTCTATCATAGGCTTTAGATATGTCCGTTTTGACTGTCATGTAAGAGTTGGACCATCGTCCAAAATAAGATTTATTTTGAATATTTTATGAAGGAAATATTTAGAAGTGCTATTGCAAGTTGAATTTATATTGAGTTGATTGATTTTAAAAATTAAGAGATTTGCTAAATTTGTAAAAAATATTGTTATATTTGCAGATAGTTTTGTATATTTTAAAAAATTATCAAACTATTTTACTATAATGACTTTAAAAATCTATTCTGAAAATTTTGTTTTATGAGTTAAATTGTTTAAAATTCAAGGATAACACAAGATTTTGAGAGAAATTATTGAATTATTAATATATTTTACAATAAAACACCTTTCTCTCTTCTCTCTCTATCTCAGAGAGAGCGAAAGCATTATTTTCATTTAGTCTATTCCGATTTCAAATCGTATTTGCTTCCGAATAAGGGTTCGAATGGTGACAGCGTATTTGATAGTGCGGGAAAAACGGATTGACAGTGCGGTGCGGTTCAACTGCGATACGTGCGGAAAAATATCTGTATTTTTGAATTGAGAAAGTTGTAAATGTGGTATGGAAATACTTTGAAGAATACATGTATTTATACTAAAATTTTATTTTTAAAAAAATATATATATTATCCAGCGCATTTCCTATTGGACCGCTGGATATTGACCGCGGTGCGATTTTGAAAAGCGGTCTAATATCTGCTGTGTAATTTGATGATTATATGGTTTGCGGTTTTTTGTGAAAAACGCAAATACTTTTCACTTTTTCTGATTGGTGAAATAATACTGATTTTTTAAAATACGCTTTCAAAAACGCAAATATGCGTTACCATTCACAACCTAAGTTCGGATTTCAAATCCATTTTAAAGCATCTTTTTCATTTTGGCTCATTGGTCAGTTTGTTTGTTTTCCTTTTCAGCTCGGATTTTCTTATAACAGGTTTAGGCTGTTAGAGAAGTCAGATTCCAGTAGAAGTTGTGAACTCTTCTTTTTATCAAATTTTGCTCTTCTCTTCCCTTATATAAGGAGTAATGATGCCTTCACTCCTCTATGTATGGTCATGAGCCTTGCTGAAGGTTGTGGGGTGAAGTGTCCGACGTTAAGAGGAGATAAAAGATGTGGTTAATATCAAGTAAAAAGGTAGATCTAACGACGACTCTGGAATTGATCTGTTTAGGAACTTCCTACAATGGTTTCTAAAAAGATTGGAATTTGATGAAGTTAAGAGTGCTGCTTTTGTCCATCGGAAATCGCCTCCGTTAAGGTCCGAAGAAGATGCAGGCGGTGGTTGCACATCAACCAGTTTCTAATTGACTTACACGTTTTAGACACATGCTTTCTTATTAGTTCATCATTATCTTCTATCTAGATTTAATCAGTTTGGACTAATGGGCTGTTGTACTTGGTGCTAAATATTGGACTCCTTACAACCATTTGTAGGACTTTTGTCCTTTGGACTTTAATACAATGGCTGAGAAAAAAAAATTATAGAATTATCAAAAAATTTTGAATAACAATAGATTTTATATGGAACTAAAAAATTATTAAACTAACAACACTAAATTTTAGTAAAAATGTTAGACTCCATAAACCAATAACAATAGAATCTAAAAATTTTAACAATTATTATAAATTCAACTTCTAATAACCCTTTTTAAACTAAGTAAATTAAATTTAAGTTATAATTAATTAACCCATAATTAAATGTTTTCTTTATATTTACTAAATAGAATATAATTTTTTTTACTCATTTGTATATGTTTCCCCAAGAAAACATAGTTAAATTCGATTTTTAACAACATTGAACCAATAGAGAAATAAACAAAAAATGCTCTCAAAAAAATGATTCGAACGATTGTATTGTTTCGTAGATAATCATTCATATCTCTCTCCGGAGAGGGTCTGTCGTCAGTTACTGACGGTTATGTCAGGGTCGAGTACCAGTTTGGCGGTTAGTGGTTCCATAACCGTCAGTCTCGTTACTATATTTATACTATGTTTTGTTCTTCTGCTCTTCACTGTGAATCAGTTTGTAGGAACTTTTTCCTTTGTTTCTATTGATCATAATTGACAAAATAAGGAAGAAGATGCAAGAAATTTCGCTGGGTCTAGAGGACGAGGTTGTCAATCTCCCTCTGAATCTGTGTGTGGAAGCAGCGGAAGAGACACATTCTAGGCAAACTCCAAAACATCCGGAAACCAAACCTTCGTGCAATGATGGCAGCGCTTCCACGACTGTGGTGAGTGGGTGATGATGTTGTGGGGAAAGGGTCCTTGGTATTTCAATGAATGGATGTGTGTCCTCCACCCGTGGACTCCTCTCCATACAGACGAAGACCTCAAACACATAAATTTCTGGATCCAAATCAGGAGTATCCCGTTATAATTTCTCACCCTCCGTATGGTGTCTCACACTTGACATACCAGTTCCTCGAGACAGATGGAGTATGTTCTCTTCATGTGGAGTATTTACGGGTCCGTATTCGTTGGAACATAGACTCCCCTCTGCGATTTCAGAGGCTGAGCAAACTATTGTACTGAGTTTTTGATATGAGAAATTACGCGCGTTTTGTAGTGTATGTGTTCTGATGTCACATGAAGCTATTGAATGCCCTGCAAATAAAAACTCTGCTCCAGTGGAGGGGCCTAATGAGATGACGACGACCAGGACGACTATCACCTTCTGGGTTTTACTCCCCCTCGCAAAAATGCTGACACCGAGCCAAGGAATGCAGACACTACCAACGCTGATGACAACCAAAATATAGATGGGGTGGCTTAAAAGAAAAGGAAAACAGAGACCATAGATCCTGAAATGACTGCGCCGGCGGCTGTCTGTGAAATGAGGCAAGCTTCCGTCATTGATGAGTATGTGGAACAAGTCTCGAAGAGAAGAAGAATACAGGGAGAGGCTGCTGAAGCACGTCACTGGTTCGCGAAGACAATGGATGATGGCGCGAGCTCATCTAACACAACTGGCCCCCAATTTTGCCAGACAACATCACCAAACGACAGAGAGGACACGGTGGGCCAGAAGCCACCGGGTTTGGGATGAATACATCATTTTGGAACTGCTGGGGCTTGAAAAGGTCCCTGGTAGTTTGACGTCTTAAAGGGATTAAGGCTGCTTATTCCCCGGACTTACTCTTTCTGATCGAAACAAAGAACCCGAATAATATCGTCCGAGATGTGGCTGCTCAGTTGGAATATCACTATGTTAAGTGTGTCCCCCGGCTGGGTTAAGCGGCGGTCTAGCTTTATTATGGAAAAACACTATTAATGTTTGTTTCTTTTTCGTTGATGAAAGACTCATTGATTGTAAGATAAATAATAAAGAGCTTTCTGTTTATTGTTCTTGTGTCTATGGTCATCTCATACAAAAGTTACGACATATCTTATGGGAACGTTTAGAACGTATTTCTGTTAATCGCACTGGACCGTGGCTTATGTGCGGGAACTTTAACGAAATTCTAAATGCAAGTGAGAAGAGAGGAGGCCGAGATAGATAAATCTGGAGTCTTACTGATTTTAAGATTATGGTTAACAATTGTGGAGTTGTGGATCTGCCTTATATGGGTAACAATATGACATGGGTTGGGAAACGCCGAACCTTTTCAGCTGAATGATGGTTCAATCACACCATGGTGAATGCCGAGTGGAGAGCTGCGTTTCCAGCTTCATGTGTTAAGTATCTTGAACTTGTGGAATCTGATCACCACCCTGCAATTATTATAATTTGCAGAAAAACAGAACATGGTTGGAAGTTCTTCCGTTTTGATGATCGTTTATGTCAAATTGAAAATTTTGAACAAGTAGTTCGTGACGGTTGGTCTTTGGCAGAAACAATAGGTCTCTCTATTTGTGAACACATTAGGAAATGTCGTCAAGTAATCTCCTTATGGAAGCGATCCTATGCCACAAACTCCGCAAAGACAATACAACAATTGGTCTGCCAAATTGATGTTGCACACACAAACCCGGCCATTACCACCTTTGAGATTTCTAATATGAAACGCGAACTATACTCTGCATACAAGAAGAGGAACAATTTTGGAAAGTTAAGAGCATGAATGATTGGTTAAGACAAGGAGATCGCAATACGCGCTTCTATCACGCCCCGACGAAAAACAAATGATCTCGGAACAAAATTATCACTAATAAGGATCGGGATGAAATGACATTATGGTAACTCCAACATTGCTGCAGAGGCAGAACGATATTTCTCTGATTTTTTTGGGTCTACAAATTCATGCCAGCTAAGTGAGGCACTCAGTAATAAGCAACATGTTGTCACGGCTGAAATGAACTCACTCTTCACCAAAGATGTTACAAATAAAGAGGTTGTTACTGCTCTCTTTTATATGGGTCCAACAAAAGCACCAGGCCCCGATGGTTTCACGGCTGGCTTCTATCAAAAATATTGGGACATCGTTAGCCCGGCCATCATTCAAGAGGTCTAGTATTTTTTTTAAAACGGTGATTTACCCCCAGACCTCAATCACACAAACATCCGCCTCATACCTAAAATCGACAACCCCTCCACAATGAAAGACTTCAGACCAATAACCCTCTACAATGTCATCTACAAAATAATATTGAAAATATTGGTTCTCCGGCTAAAATCAATTCTTTCAGGTGTAGTATCTGAAAATCAAGCAGCTTTCATTCTGGGTCGTCTAATAACAGACAATGTCCTTCTCGCTCATGAAGCCCCTTCATTCGCTACGGATAAGACGACGATGTGCAAAATCGTATATGGCTCTCAAAACTGATATAAGTAAAACATACGATAGAATTGAGTGAAAGTTTCTGGAGGCAATTCTTAGGAAAAAAGGTTTCTCTGAGAGATGGACATAATGGATTATGACTTGTGTAGAATCTGCCTCTTTCTCGGTATTGATTAATGGAAGCCCATACGCAAATTTTGGAGCCAAGAGAAATACGTCAAGGCGATCCACTATCCCCTTATTTATTTATTTTATGTGCGGATGTTTTGAGCTCCTTGCTCTCATTAGCGGAGCATTGGAGGTCCTCCCATCTCTCATTTACTTTTTGCGGATGATTCCGTATTTTTCACTAAAGCAGATTATATAAACAGTCAAAATATTTTCAAGATTTTTGACATTTACGAAAAGGCATCAGAACAGCTAATTAATCTGAATAATTCTGCAATCACTTTTGGCGATAAAGTATTCCAGCATACGCGGGATAAAATACAACGTATTTTTCAAATCCCAAACATTAGAGGTGGTGGCAAGTACTTGGGTCTTCCAGAATAGTGTGGCCGCAAGAAAAAAAAAATGTTTCAATATATCCAAGAAAATGTCCTCCAAAAACTTAATGGATGGCAAACAAGGTTTCTATCTACCGCTGGGAAGGAAACTTTAATCAAAGCGGTCGCCTTTGCAATACCGGTTTATTCCATGAATTGCTTTCAGCTACCGCGACAACTATGCTCAGACTTGGACGGTATGATATCAAGATTCTGGTGGGGCTCTACCAATGAAAAACCCAGAATGTTTTGGGTCTCGTGGAAGAAACTCTCTACTCCAAAATGTAAAGGAAGTCATGGGTTCAGGATCTTCATAAATTGAATCAAGCTTTGCTGAGTAACCAAGTCTGGAAACTCCTCCAATGCCCAGAAAGTTTACTTCATCGTGTTTTAAAAGCATGTTACTTCCACAATAACACCTTATGCACAGCAAAACGAGGTAGTCAACCTTCATACGAATGGTAATCTCTCCTTTTTGGTCACGATCTTCTAAATCAAGATTTACAACACACTATTGGGAACGGCAGATCTCTTACTTTAGCGGACTACTGGCTCCCGAAAAATCCTCCACAGCCACCCCGGCTCATGCCATACATGAATCCGACCCTCTTTGTGAGTTCTTTGATTAACCAGGATACTTTACACTGGGACGAAGAGGAAATGCATGACTTAATTGAACATACCGATATTCACCTTATTCGGAAAATTTTCCTTCCACAATGGCCGGAGACAGACTCCTTGTTATGGCGATATACATCTGATGGGCAGTATACAATCAAAATAGGGTACCAAGTGGTAACCAATGAGTCAACCGGTTCGCCAGTAGAGGCCCCTCTAGCTTCCTCCCCGGATTTAGCATATGTGATATGAAAATCAGACTTGGTTCCGAAACTAAAACATTTTCTTTAGAAAATAGCTTCTCAGACGATTGCTGTCAACGCTAATCTACGATACCGTACGATCAACATAGATCCCCTCTGCACCCGTTGTTGCGCAAATGCAGAATCTAGCGATCACCTCTTCTTTACTTGTAAGTATGCAATGACGGTTTGGCACTTGAGTGGCCTCCCTTGTCAGCTTCTGTGTAACAATTCCTCAACATTGGAGGATAATCTCGGGTATCTTTTCTCTTTACATTCCAACTATAATGCCCCTGTATCTCCCATTATGGATCATGTGGTGACTTTGGAAAAGTCGAAATGAGTTGCTCTTCTCACATAATAATACTACTGAAGAAGGTGATCTTCTTCTTCGCGCATCTGAGGACGTACAAGAATGGGTTTCAAGCCTCCAATCGACTTTGCGCTCACATAGCTTTAAGAATGGTTCTTCTCGCAGTCAGAACAAATGGCAACGACCACCAATTGGGGGGGCTAAAATACAACTATGATGCTTCTCATCATTTTGGAGATCGTGTATCGTGTTTGGGTTGGATTGTACAGGTTCGGTTCTGGCTGCTGGCATGGGAAAGATTCAAGAAAAAAATTTATCAGAAAAGGCAGAGTGATCGGTATTACTATGGGCAATGCATGCTACTTGGGGATCGGGTTTCGCAAAATAATTTTTGAAGTGGATAATTAGTCTGTTTCACAGTTTATTAGTGGTAATAATATCAACTTACGACTCAAACACTATACTACTGCCATCCGTCGTTGGGCTGCTATGTTCATTGTGTTAAATTTCTTATAAAAATCGATTATTTAACATGTGTACTGACACTTTAGCTAGGAAATCCATTATCTCGACATCGGATTGAAGTTTTTTCCATGATGTTGTACTTGGTGATGAAAATCATCTTCTTCTGGTGAAGCTTAAACCTCGACTGGTTATGTCAAATTGGGGAGCTGGTTAAATGAGGCGGTTTGTCCGGTTTAATTATAGTGTAATCTTCAATTGGTTTAATGGTTTGTGTAAACCAACCTCTTTGTGTATGTTGATCCCGTGTGTTTATAAACGGGACTTGTGTGTTTGATCTCTTAATCTTGAAGAACGCCTTTAATGGTGATTTCAGTTATACAGAGAGAGAGATTGTTCTTGTAACAGAAAACTCAAGATAGTGAATTAGCATGTGCTAGGTCGAGACGTAGGGTTTCTCATATCGAGATCCCGAACTCGTGAAATCTCTATGTATTTAGTATAGCTCTGTATTTTCATTTATTTCAATGTTCTTTCTCGATCTATTCTGGGTTTGAGCTGAGTCCGTGTTCGAGTCAAGTCGCGGCTGGTTTTAAAGTCGTCGTTGATCGTGTTGGTGTTATAACAATTGGTATCAGAGCTCAGGATCAATGAGCGGATCAATGGCGAAGATCGAAATCGCGTGCTTTGATGGAAAATGAGATTTCATGATGTGGAAGAAATGAATGCTTGCTCATCTCTCAATTCTTGGACTGAAAGATGCGTTAGTTGAGCAAGATGAATCTGAAGTCCAAGTTGCAATGAAGAAAGGCGAAGAAGAAGACGAGTACAAAGAAAGAATGCAGAAACTTGAATCCGATAGACTTGATCGAGCCGAGAAAGCAATGAACATGATCATTCTGAATCTCGGAGATCAGGTACTGCGAAAAGTTGAAGATTACAATACAACTGCCTCAATCTGGCCTGCTTTAGAAAGATTATACAATTCAAAGACTATACAATACATAATTCATATGCAACACATGTTCTACACTTTCAAGATGCATGAATCAAAATCGATTGATGAGAATGTTGATGACTTCTTGAAATTGGTATATGGATTGTGCAGTGTCAAAGTCACGTTATCTGAAGAGGTCCAAGCGATTCTTCTACTGAGCTCTCTACCTCAACAGTAAAATCAGTTGAAGGAAACTCTGAAATATGGCAGAGAGACGTTAACAATAGAAGTTGTGACAAACGCTGCAAAATCAAAAGAGATTGAGTTAATGGAAGCAAGATAAGCTGTGAGCTCTCAGAGAGGTAGAGATGCATACATGGCTCGTGGTAGACCAGAAGGAAGAGAGTCACACAACAGGAAAAACAAAGGAAGATCCATGTCAGGATCAAGATGCAAGCTAACCTGTTGGTTCTGCAAGAAGGAGGGTCACACAAAGAGAGACTGTTATGCCAGAAAGAGAAAGATGGAGAATGATGATAGTGCTGAGACAGCAGTCATCATTGACAAACTCCTAGACAGTGACGCACTCTCAGTTTCTGAAAAATTGCATCAAGACAAGTGGGTAATTGACTCTGGATGTTCATATCATATGACATCAAGAAGAGACTGGTTTAGCACTTATGAAAAAGTCTACTCAGGACAAGTCCTTCTAGGTGATGACTACTCGGTTGAAGTTGAAAGAATAGGATCAATCAACGTGAAATCCTATGGCAGGACAGTAAAAACCCTGACCAATGTAAGATACATTCCCAAACTCAAAAGGAATCTGATATCTACTGGAACATTAGACAAGCTCGGTTTTAATCATGCTGGAGGACAAGGAAAGACTATATTCTATAAGAATGACAAACTAGCTCTACAAAGAACTCTAACTGGATCGTTGTATCTGTATGATGGTGAGACAGTATCTGGGCAAGCTAATAGCTCAGAGTCAAAGAAACCAGAAAAAGATGAGACTGTTCTATGGCATAGACGTTTAGGACACATGAGTTCAAAGAACCTGCAGATAC